>MU697317.1:17352-35244 GCA_026770625.1 Nicotiana glauca | reverse complement strand
CGGTTCAGAGAGTGGTGGCCCAAGAGAAAGCTCATCCCGGAGAGGAGGTTTATTGATGGTGATTTGGTTCCTCACAACCCTCACGTACAAGCACAGTTCCATACGAGAGAGCGTTGGAGCTTTTTCAAAGAACGAGTGGGATTGGCAAATGAACACATGGTGAAGGAATTCTATAGCAATGTTCACCATGTAGTTCGGGGCTCCACAGCTACAAAGGTGAGGGATAAGATAGTGCTTTTTGATGCGAAGTCTCTTAATTAATTCTTGGGGTTTGCAGAGGAGGACGACTCTCAATACTTGGAGAAGTTAGCTTTGAAAGAAGAAGCTCGGCCGTGGTTGGCTGAGATGTTAGCGGCTCCCGGAACAGTCCCGGTGTGGCTCAAGGCACAAGAAAAGATATTCCGCAACACCCTAAATTTTGAAGCAAAAGGGTGGTTGACATTCGTGTGCAATCGGCTTGACCCGACCACACATGATCACTCCGTCCCCATTGATCGTGCTGTATTGGTTGCTTCCATCATGGCCGGATTCCCATTGAATGTGGGCAAAATTATACAAAGGGTAATTTCCACAGTAGGCAATGAAACAAATACAAATTACCCCTTTCCCAACACATTGGCCATGTATTTCAAAGAGCCGGGGGTGGAAAAGAAGAAATATGATGTTATGGTACCCGCCGTGAGCCCATATTCGTGGCATGATCAAAAAGGCCTCGACAACCCAAAAAATACGAAGAAAAGCCAAGCCTCCACTTCTTCCGCAGCTGGCCAGTCTAAAGAGCCAGCTGCCATTGAGGAGCCTACTAATACTATTACAGTGCCCCCAGGACCATCAGCAGCACCCCCTTCCACCTCAGCTGATCCGGTGATTCTGGTATCAAAGACTCACAAATTCACCGCCAACCAGCTCACGCACTCATTAGACAGTCTGAACAACTGGATGTCGGCAGCGACATCCAAGTTGTCCACTTTGACCACAGTTGTACAGGCTCAGCGAGCACCGGTGACTGTTGAGGTACCTGCTTCTATTGAGGAGACATTGAAGAAGATCCTGGCCAACCAGGAGTAGATGATAGCAAAGCAGGATTCCTTGGCCAAGGCCGTCGGTGAACACAGCAAGGCACTCAAGAGCTTGGCCAGGGAGCATAGGAAGCTGAGGAAGACCAAGGCCTCGAGGGAGGAGGTGACAGCTTTGAAGGAGCAGGTGGACAAGCTAGTGGCGGATCAGCTGCCACTAGACTTTTTATTTGAGGAGCCAGCTGTAGACCCACCACTTGAGCAGCCACAGGAGGAGGAGCACAGGCCGAGGAAGAAGAGGAAACTCCCCAACACTGAGGGAGTTGTGATATCAATCGCTCCTAAGCCTGAGGGTCCCTCTAGTACCCCTGCAGTTGATGAGCCAGACTCCGAGCAGGCACCTGTCCCAGCACCACAGCAGCAGGTTGGGGAACAGTCTGAGGTCCCTGCCAGTGTAGAGGACACGGGTGCCACTGACCCGCATAGAGCAGTTGACGATGCTTGAGGGGCCACTTCTATATCCTTTACTTGCCTTTTTGGTGTTTTTATTTGGTAGTGAGAATTGGGGACAGTGCTAGCTCTTATTCGTGGAGGTGTGGCCCTACCTTTTTTGTTATAGATGACTGTATATACTTTATATTCTCAACACATTCATAGACATAGATGGCTTGTATATAAACTTTCATTTTAAACTCCCTTCGTTGTATATTCTACTCCCCGTGTGTACATATTCATTCGGCTATCATTTGAGTTTTCTTTCTATTTTTGTTATTTCGTTAAAATTCTTCGTTTTAGTGCAAAGTTAGGCTCGTAGACTCTTTTTGGTTTTGCTTTGATGTTGCAATAAGCCCTTGGTTTTCTTAATGTCACGGTTCTTTCCAAGGGTAGAGTGTTGTGTGAACCGGGTGGCTCTTCCCAATGATAGATAGCGTGAAAACTTTCTTAAGGGTTGAGTCAATTTTTGATTTTTCTTATTGATTTTAAAGTTTTTGTAGTTAAGGGTACCTCAGGAGAAGCTTCACTTGGGCCTAGCACATTTGCCTTTGATCTTATGATCAAAGACATTAAGTTGTGTTTAGGATGGTGAAAGTCGTGGCCTTGAGACTCTTGTGTTGACCAAACAATCATCATGTGGTCAAATATGGGCCATTGTGTGCTTTAATCGTGACTAAGGTCATTGTGGGCCCTCGACTTCGTCTTTGGCAATCCTTAAGTGTATGTGTGGCGAGAATTCAATTTGTGAGCCCAAGTACCGAGCCAATGGTCTAGAACTTGCCCCGAATGTTTGTTGAGGCGAAATAATAGGTGGAACTTGACTTGAGACGTGATTGTAGGCTCTCGTTGATCCAAAAATGCTAATTTGATCCATTTTGTGACCTACCAATGCAACGATCCCTAGTCCACCCATTTTGAGCCTTAAGCCTTCTTCTTTCATGAACCCAAGTCACAAGCCTATACCCGTTTTTAATGAAACCCTCTTTGGCACCCAAAAATCTTCCCTTGAGTAATGGCATAAATCTAAGTTTGGGGGAGAGACAAGACAGGCACCAATGTGGTAGAAAAGGCAATAAATGCAAAAAAAAAAGGAAAAGGAAGGCAATGAAAAAGATGAAAAAAGGGCAAAAAGAAAGACAAAAGTGAAAAAAAGACCCAAAGAGGGAACTCAAAGTCAACAAAAAGTGGAAAAAGAAGCGAAAAAGTGAACAAAAAAGGAGAAAGGTGTGAATTGCAAAAGAAAGAGTGACATTGTGTCTCTCTAACCCCTTGAAAGAATAATTACCCAAATGAGTCAAGAAAGTGTGCCAAAACGAATCAAAAGAAGTGCTTAGGGGAAGATTGAAATCCTACCTTTACCCAAAAGCCTTCGCAATGACTCCGAAAAAGTCCTATATGATCTTGAGTTGGGGGAAGCCTACATTAGTGGATACTTACATGAACGGAAAGCATATGGTATTTAGAGCCGGGCTTAGGATCTCTTCTTTGAGAGAGATGAGCGAAGAATCCATTCACCTCGATTGGTGTGCAATTACTCTAAAAGGTGAGGTCCATTTAGGGAGAGTCGAAGATGTTTGAGTTTAGGTTCCACAATGACCAAAGTTCTTGAGAAAGGTTCCTTGATGAAATGTGTCAACCCTTGAAGCTCTTGTGTCACACTTGATCCATAAGTCTTCAAAGTTTTAAATGTGTTAAAGATGCATTTGCATTGAGGGCAATTGTTAGTCCCAACTGATGCTTGATTGAGGTCACTTTAGGAGAAACAGGAATTAATTGGATGTTTTCTATTGAGGGGTAGGTCTCATCTTATTTGCTTGAGGACAAGCAAAGGTTTAAGTTTGGGGGAGTTGATAACTGTGATTTTTACATGATTTATACCCCTTTCTGCCTAAGCTTTGTGCATAAATTGATATAGATTAATCCTGAATTGCTTACAAGTTGTGCTTGATTGCAGGTTTGAGCGACTAGATGATAAAGATCACAAATCGGCTCAGGAAGGAGTGAAATCTGCCAAACGTCAAGGGATGAGCTAAAGTGGGAATAAAATGACCTGTGCGGACCGCAACCTTTTGTCATGCGGCCGCACAAGAGGATTCTGCAAATAACCAAGTCCAGGCAAGCCCTGCGCGGTCCGCACTGTATTGCCACGCGGACGCGCAGGTAATGATCAGAGAACCTGCAAGTTAGACATAATTCCACGCGGACCGCATCCATTTCTACGCGGTCCGCAATGATGAAGAAACAGAAGTTCAGAATACAAGGCATAATCCCACGCGGCCGCACACCATTTCTATGCGGTCCGCGTGGGTGAATGATCAGAGAGTCAACACTGGAGAAAAATCAACTGTGCGGCCGCGCATCATTTCCACGCGGTCCGCGTGACTCAACCTACGCGGCCGCGTGGCATTTCTAGGCGGTCCGCATTCCAAGATCCAGTAGCTCAAAAATTGAAGGCCAGTTACCCTACGCGGCCGCATGTCATTTCTATGCGGTCCGCGACAGACCCTCAGGGGTATTTTTGTCCGGTTTTTCCTGTGTAGTATAAATAGCATATTTTACTTTTTTAGGTCAACTTCTTTTACACTGTACGAGCAGCTGAGCACGAGGCAACATTTATTGGCCTATTTTGGGTTATTTTCCTTAGATTTTAACGTGGAATTAAGTGTATTAAATTTGTAGTTCATGTTTATGTCAATTTCTTCTATTATTTCTTCAATTTCTACTTCTTCCATGTCTAGCTAAACCCATTAGCTAGGGTTGTGGCTCAATCCTAGTGTGGGTAATTAATGGGTGTTTTTGCTTAATGTTTGGATGATATTGGGTGTTTGGTTTTGGGTTGATTGTATGTTTTCATTTAGATTTTGTGGTTGCAAACACTAAGTCTAGCTTAGTGGGTTTTGACTCTTCTTGAGAAAGAGAGTCTATGACCTCTCAATCAACCCAACAAGAATTTGGGATGGACCCATGAGAATGGTAGTCCCAAGTAACGGGTTAAACCTCGAGAGAGTAATTACCCAACTTGAACCTTAAAGTTGCTCGGGCAAATTAGCCTACCCAATTGGTCTCGAGAGAGTCAATTGGGCAAAATCACTCTCTCTACCGAGAGGTGTGAGAGTGAGTACTAAAGTGCAACGGTTATCCAATTTTCCCTTAACTATCATCCTTGCATTAGCATTGTATACCCATTAATTATTCACCTAGGCGAATGCTACAACCCTAGTGTCTTCTCCTTATTACATACACCTTAGAATTACAATTTAGCAGAATCTAGTTCAAAATTGTAGTTAATATATTTAGTTGATAAACAAAGAAAATCAAAAATGTTAGAAGTCAAATTAGAAGCTAAAACACTTTCTTAGTCTTCACAAATACTTGACTCCCATAACTAGCTCCCTGAGGAAATTGACCCCGAAAACCACTATCGGGTAAAAGTTGTTACCGCCCACTCGTCCTAAGGGTTGAGTCCGCGACGATCACAGGTAACACAAAATTCATGTCCTCATCCTTTTATTCTTATAACTTGATTCTCATGATATTGTTTTACCTTTGTAGATTGGCAAAAAGATGCCCTGGTGGGGCAACTTCAGGAAGAGGTTGCAGCCAAGGATGCGGAGATCCTCGAGCTGAAAAGGCAAAATGGGGTCGTGACCTTGGAAAAATACCTTTTGCGGGGAGATTTGGCCTCGACCCAGGATCTTCTTTGAAATGCTAAGAAGGAGGTCGCCCCATTATGTGTGACCAAGGATGAGGCCATTGAAGATGCATCCTCATACAATAGGGATGTCGTTACTGCAAATGCTCAAGCCATGGAGATATCCAAAAAGGCTAAGCAGAAGTTGGCTCGGGCCATTTCTTACGCTCGTCTACAAGCTCGGAGGCAGAACTTCGAGGAAGCAAA
Organism: Nicotiana glauca; assembly: GCA_026770625.1. NCBI lineage: Eukaryota > Viridiplantae > Streptophyta > Magnoliopsida > Solanales > Solanaceae > Nicotiana > Nicotiana glauca. The sequence goes on along the minus strand of MU697317.1, from coordinate 29,835 downwards.
CGCTGAAGGTGCCGATCTCTTAGTTGAGATCGAGAAAGCCAGAACTTTGGAGGAGAGATCATCACCTTCAACTACTTCAGATGAGGACTCTAGAAGTGATTTAGACAACAGCGAGGGTGAGGAATAGTCTCGCGTCGTCCTTTCTGCTTCTTATTTTCTTCTATTTATGTATGGTATCCTCGAGGGAGTTTTGTAAAGACACATTCTGTATTGAGAATGCAAAGAGATTCTTTTGTTATAAGTCTTCAAATTTATTTATCAGTCTTTATGTAAATCTAGTCTGTTGAATGTTGATGTCGGCTCTTTTAATGCCCATACTCGGAGTAACCGAGATCCTCGAGATCGGACACCATCTCAAGGCTAGACCTATGTTTATAGACCCTTAGAGCTTATTTTCATTTTGACAGAGATCCTTGAGATCGGGCACCATCCTGAGGCTTAGATTGATATTGATGGCTCCTTAGAGCCTATAGTTATAGGGACAGAGATCCTCAAGATCGGGCACCATCTCGAGTTTAGATTGATACGGCAATCTTGACCCCTCGTACGTCGTATGACAGTGTCATTCGTATGGCATGGTTGCGAGTGACCGGGGTGGTCCCACCGGTACACTTCCCCAAAAGTGGCACTAACATGGTCAGAATTAATTGGCCTTCAGGATAGGTGAATAGCAGCCTCTTGCTCTATATATATATTTGCTTTCTTCTTATATGAGGATTCCGCTACTTCTGAGTACCTATCTCTTTTATAGAGCCCTTCTTCCTTGCACCAGTTCTTTTACCATTTCAACTCAAAGATTTTGCCCAAGTATTCATCTTCCTTTTCTTATTTTACCATAGCCATGGCTGCTATGTCCAAATATGTTCACCAAGGAGAGGAGAGTTCTGCCTCCGCTTCATGCTCGGACGGTGGTACACTGTTGATGTCCGTTGAGCTAACTTCGAGGTGCTTTGTCTCGAGGAGGGACTTTACCTTAGAGAGACCTCCCAATGTTCTGGTCCATTAGGAGTATGCATCGAGGTTCATCTCATCAATATGGGAGGAACACATCGTGGAAATTAGGAAAGATTGCGGATGGGGAGAAAAGGCGGTACTGCAGGTACCTTCCCCGGAAGAGAGCATCATGGCCCATGTCAAAGAGTTTTTGAATATATATAGGTACCCATTTACACTGGGCCCTCTTGATAGGGTCATGCTCAAGTACTGTAGAAGATATCAGGTTACCCTGGCACAGGTTCACTATCATTATGGAGGATAGTGTTGATGATAAGGTATTTTACGGATAAAGCTGGGCTTGATTTCACCCTCGGCCATCTTATCAGATTGTACTGATCCTTGCATTACCAAGGCTTGATTACTCTATGATGTCGATCTAACCGACACTTTATTGCAGTAATGAAGAAGACGGGGACCAAGAGTGGATGAGTCGATTTGTTCGAGTGCGGACTGTCGATATTATCCTGCAGAATTTCTGCCATTTCCTGAGAAATGGAATTTCACATGTAAGTGGTACACTTGTATTTTTATCATTTTTGTTCATGGTGGAGGTAGACTCCATAAAGATGTTTTCTTCCCTTATCTATAGCAATCTCGTTGCTACCAAAAGAGGTCCCCGACCTGGCAGATTGGGCTCGAAAACTGGCAACTTGCTCGTCCTACCATAAGTGTAAGTGGCAAGATTTGTCCAAAGGCAGATGGGAGGCCAAACACCATGGTACATGATGTGTGGTTTATTTCCTTCGAAAGGTACTTTCTTTTATGCATATTAACTCTGTTACCGCAAGCATAGGAGAATTTTTAGAGGTAAGATTGTGCCTCATTGGAGAGGAGGAAGGATCGTCGGCTTTGGGGCCGAGGAATGATAACAAACGGAAGGAATCTTCGAATGAAGAAGATGCTCATAGCGAGACAAGCCCTGCTCAGAGGCTTAAAGGAGATGTATCGGCTGAGTTTGCAACACCTGAGGCTTCTAGCCTCGGGAGAATGGCTCCTCCTTTGCTGATGTATTCTTTTCCTGTGGAAGGTACTTCGAGGGATACAGGTGTGCTGTCATCGTCTTCATCTTCTATCGAATGTACGTCGAGGGATACAGGTTTTCTACTGCCGTCTTCACCTCCTATCGAAGGTACTTCGAGGGATGTTCGAGGCCAGGGGCTGCCTAAATCAAGCAGGGTCTCGAGTGACCACGTCCCTATCGAGATTGGTTCAACTGGGGCCTGTGAGACCAAGCCATCAGATGCACGCTCAACCTTTGAGGAGGGTCAGCCTCTGTTCTTTGGTGAGCTTTGGTTGACTTTGTTGATTTTTTAGTTTTGCACTTTCATTTTCTTATTAAGCTTCCTTTTGATAGGCCTTTGACAAGCTCAAGTATAAGCTGCTCCGCCATGAAGCTAGGTTGCAAAAGGCCTTGGACGGGGAGAAATCCCTCGGGCTTCTTTGTGACAAAAGGGCAAAGGAGTTGGTATACCTGCGGTACGAGGTGAATCGAAGCCGAAACTACAAAAACTATGTCGAGAGACAGGTAACCTTTGTTTTGAAGGGATGCATATTTCCTCTTCCACCCTCAAAATTAATATTTTGATACTTCAGTTGCAGAGAAAAATGGAGGACTTGGAATGCCTTTGGGGTGAAGTTGGTCAGGCCAAGCATGAGTTTAATGACCTAAAGGCTCAGGCAGATGCCCAAGTTATGGCCAAGAAGAATGCTTTGGCCAAGGCTTCTGCCCTCAAGGTGCAACTCCGGAACGCTCGTGAAAATAGCTCGGTCCAAACGAGAATGATTCAAAGGCTCGAGACTGACCTTTTGAAAATGAAGATCGAGGTCATCGACGACCGGGCTAAAGCTGAAGAGATTCAAGCTAAGGCTAACAAGAAAATGGTCGTCTATTTAAAAGACGTTATCGATGCTCGGGCTGAGTTGAGAGGGGCTTCCGATCGGAAGAGCAGAATCAATGAATATGCCCGATACAAATCCCGGAGGGAAACCCTCGAGGATATCCATGCTAGGGGTTTCGATCTCTCGGAAGAAATAGCGTAGGCCAGAGCGGATGAATATGATACCAAGTTCCTCGTGTCTGATGTCGAGGATAATGAGGAAGGGGTCGACGGGGCCGTATTCCCTGAGGGGAGAATTAACTAGCCTGTTTCTCTCTAATTCTGTATGTGATGCTCTTAGAGAGCATTTATAAATAAAGCTTTGTATTTTTTTTCACACATACATATAAAAATAAGCCTTCTGGTTTTCTCCTTTCATGAATTTCTCTATGCTTTGGGTGTGTCTTTCTTTATCTTGGATTCTGACATTTGTCAATGATTATCCAACTAAATTGGACTTCAAGGTAAAACCATTGGGTTTACAAATTGGCCCTGAGACTTGTTAGGCTGGCCCATAGGCTCTTATGCATTTGCCCTTGGGCGCTTTTTAGTTAACCGCTTTCGGGATTGGTTTTTGAGTCGGGTTTTGACTCGAGCTCATCGACCCTCAGGTTTTGAATTTTAAGTTGGCTCTTAGGATCTTGCGCATTGGGTCGGCATGACCTCTAATATAGAATGGTGCTTAGGCTCTTACGCGCTGGTTTGGTACGACCTCTAATATAGGCTGGCGCTTAGGCTCTTAGCATTGGGTCGGTATGACCTCTAATATAGGCTGACGCTTAGGCTCTTACACGTTGGGTCGGTACGACCTCTAAGTTTAGTCTGGTGATAGTGGCTCTTACGTATTTGGTTGGTACAACCTTTAATTTAAGTTAGCGACAATGGCTCTTATGCGTTAGGTCGGTACGACCTCTAACATAGGCTTTAGTGTTCCCTCGTTGAAGACTTTTTTGGAATTTTTATGTTCGTTTGACTCTTTGACGGCTCAATAAGAACCTCGATTGTAAATCATTATGTGACAATAAATGAGCACCTCGGGAGGTTTCGCTCAGTGGCTGAATTGTTTCGAAGCCTTTTTATTGTGTGGAGCTGATATGATCGAAGCTCTTTTGCTTATGCTGAGTGTAGCCTGATTAACCAGTTCTTTTTGAAATTTTAAAGTAATTGTAGTCATTGTGTTCGGCTGTAGCCTTTTAGTCCCCGAGTGAAGTAGATTCGGAGTCTATATCGAGGGTATGCCTTTTATGGGTCTTACAAGTTCGAATATATAGCCATGAATTTAAGATCAGGATTATGCCTTTCTTAGGTCTTATAAATTTGAACATGTCATACTTGAGGTTTTACAGATAGGTTACTTGGCACAAGTATAATTCATGTCTTGCTTGAGGTCTTACATATTCTTGGTACAATTATGATTCATGCCTTGCTTGAGGTGTTACAGATTCGGTATTGCCTTATGGAGGTCTTATGAGCCTGTGTTGCCTTATGGCCTCGAGTTATTGATAGCTCGATGGGTGACAGTCGGCGACAGTCTCCGAGACATCGAGCGCTTTTTTGGCTCTAGATTTGTTCTTTGTAAACTCTGATGTTGCCTCGTTTAGGGCTTTGAGTTTTTGACGTCAGTCCCCGAGTGTTCGGGAAATTTCTGGCCCTAGAGCCATTTCTTGTAAAAATAGCAAACTTCTTTGAAGTGCGAAGCTTTTTTGGCGCTAAAAGATACTCCTTCGATTACTTGGTACAAGTATTCATGTTTTCGTCGTCAAGGGTTCAATTATTCTATGCGGACATGGTTCATTCGACCATTTAGCCCAATAGATCATTTTCTTATCGAGACCCTTTTGGCTCATCTTGACTTCTTAGAGACGGTGATCTCCCAGGGGGGATGCCCCCCAGTGTTTGAGGTTGAGTTTAGAGAAGCCTTGAATACTTCTTAAGTCCTCCTTAGGTAGTATATAGATGTTGCCTCGTTAAAAACCTTGTCGGTAAAACCCTTCTTGGGATAAAATCTGATCTAAGGAAAAGAGTACAATACATGCTTTGAAATCTAAGATCTTCAAGCTGGAAGGTACTTCGATTCTTCTAACTGGACGCCTGCACACAGGTTAGTGTAAAAAGTAAATAAAAAGTGAGGCGGTTATACCTTAGTTGTGATGGCATTTCGAGCCTCGATATGCTTTCATTGCTTGCTCTAGGGACGCGATAAAGTCCCTGGTTCATTCACTCGAGTGCAGCCGAAGATATAGCTTGTGATTGATACTTCGTTGTTTGCTTATCCTTTGACTCCTTCGATGTTGAAGGTGTTAATATCGGTACTACATCATGCACTGCGAACATCTCTCTCTCAGCATGCTACTCCCTGTATACCGTTTTTATTCCGTCCTTTATTGGAAACTTCATCATTTGATGAAGGGTTGATGGAAATGCTTTCATGTAGTGTATCCACGGCCTTCTGAGCAAGGTATTGTATCTCATGTATCCTTCGATGACATGAAACTTGACATTTTGTGTTGTGTCGGCCACGTTGACCGGGAGGGTGATTTCCCCTTTTGTTGTATCACTTGCTATGTTGAATCCATTGAAGACTTGAGAGGCGGGTACGATCTGGTCGAGCAGTCCGAGCTACTCCACCACCCTCGACCTGATAATGTTGGCCGATCTACCTGGATCCACAAGTACATGTTTAATTTGAAATGTATTTAGGATCCGATCTTCCTAGTAAATCTTAGGTTCTTGGCTTTGTGAGGTCTTAGCCAAATTTTGCACTTCTAGCCACCTTTTGGCCACATAAGTCATTTTGCAAAATAGCATCAACCATGTCTTGCATGTATCTAGTAGGGAATGTTATTGTCTCACATAGTGTTGGTTTAAGTTTTCTCATACAGGTGTGGATTTACTTACCGGAGTTTGAGCATGACAGATATTCCAGGGCCACTGCATTCAGAAGTTGCTTGAGGAGATTTTTATTTTATTTTTATGTCGTCTTTTACTTTCTAGTTTTGTACATTAATGTCAAGTCTTTTGTTATTGTATTTTCTGCTTTATATTTGAAAAAATGTGTTGTAACTCAAAAATTCAAAAAAGAGATGTTGTATTTTATATTTCCGTTATAAGTTTTCTTTAGAATACTAATTTTAGAAATGGAAAAAAAATTGAGATTGCTTTTTCTTTAGGCAATTAATATCTAGGACTTAAAATGAATTATTTTTATGTTTCCTTTAAGTATATTAGGACCAAAATTCAAAAAAAGAGAATTTTCTTTTAGTACTTCTTTAAAAGCTCTCTTTAGGGTGGTAATTCCAAAATCAATTGGATAAATTTTCTTTTGAGGTGTTTCTTTGGAAAATTAGTGAAAATGAAAAAAAAATCATTAGAACTTTAGGATATTGTACATAGAAGAAAAAAGATAACATACTTTATCTTTGGTTTATTTTCAGAGTTTCTCTTTTAGGCAATCAAAATTGAAATCCAAAAATATTTTTTATTACTTGTTTCAAAATCTTGCTTCAGGATATCAATTGAAAATTCAAAACACTTTTCTATGGTTTATTCTTTAGATTTTTCTTCCTAAAAAAAGAATCAAAAATATTTTTCTCTTCTAGGATATTTCCTTAATAAAGTATTTGTTTCAAAAGAAAAAAGAAAAAAATATGCCCCGTTATGCTTGAGTTTAGAATAGGTCATAGAACATTGAGTCTAACAAATTCAAAAAAAAAATTTGCTTCTTTTATTTCTCTTTTCTCATCAAAGTAGTCATTAGGGTAAAAAGAAAAGAAAAAAAAAAGAGAACGTCAGTTTGTTTCCTTTATTCCTGATCTTCCAGAACTATGCAAAGATCTTATTCATGCGGCGTCATGATACGTAGGCAACCTACATAGGGTTCGATCGAATTATTTTTTTTTTAATTATTAAAGGAAAAGGAAAAAGAAAAAGAAGAAAAAAGAGGGTGAAATTATGGGATGTGAGAAATGAGAGGAAAGAAAAGAGTGATAATTAGAAAAAAGAGGAAGGAAAATGAGCAAGCCAAGAAGTGCTAAAAAAGAAAGAAAAGGGAAGATTGAAATGAACAAAATCGGGATGATGCCAAGTGACCTTGTGACCCTCGAAGTCATTCTAGAATCGTTAATTGTTGCTAGGTGCATTACACACAATGTGATATTTTTAGCCGTTAAATGCCCTAATGCTAGCAGGATGATCCCATTTTGTTCCTTTTGTTATCTTTATTGAAAGAAGGGTAGTTGGTTTGTGGTTTTTAAGTAACTCATCCATACAACAAGTCCAAAAAGCAAGGTAGCCATGGCTAGCAAAGACTTGGACATAGGGGATGTTGATCCGTTTAAGGGAATTGTTGAATCAGCATCTGAGTTGAAAGAAGAGGTCTTAAGGTTGAAAAGACAGATGACCGAAATATACCAGGCCTGGATTAGTGGGCGTCCTCCACCATCAGTCCCCGATGCCCAACATATACTCCAAAACCAATTTCCAAGGTCTCGGGTCCATACTCTCACGCTCCTCATTTTGAGCCTTCAGGTGAGACTACCAAGCTTTCTAAGACAGTGGAGCAAGATAAGATATCCAGAAAGCTGAAAGGGTTTAAGATGCCAAAGTTTAATTTGTATGATGGGCGGGGAGATCCAGTAGCCCATCTGAGGGGTTATTGCTTTGAAATGACAAATGTTGGCGGGGAAGATGAGTTGCTGATGGCGTATTTCAGTGAGAGCCTTACTGGGGCACCTTTGGAATGGCATACTTGTCAAGATGTCGGTAAGTGGCCTACATTGGGCGACATGGCTCAAGATTTTGTACGGAGCTTTCAGTACAACATAGACATTGTCCCAGACTGCTCTTCCCTATCTCAGATGGAAAAGAAACCCAAGGAAAGTTTTAAGGATTTTTGGCTTAGATCTCAAGATTTTGTACGGAGCTTTCAGTACAACATAGACATTGTCCCAGACTGCTCTTCCCTTTCTCAGATGGAAAAGAAACCCAAGGAAAGTTTTAAGGATTTTTGGCTTAGATGGAACGAACAAGTTATTCGGGATAGTCCTCCCATTGATAGATAAGATATCATTGAGCCTCGCCGACGACAGCATCCAGTGGTCATTCTTTCCAAACGTCTTCAGCCTCAACTCCAACCCCAATCGTGTCCCCGAGCTCCACATAATCCACCTCAGCATTATCCTCCAAACAATGACCGGTCATATGTCCAACCACTATGTCACTCCCTGCACCAACGACATTGTCCGTTGGTCATTCTTGCTAAACGCTTTCAGCCACAATACCGACCCCATGAATATCCCCAAACTCCACATAAGCCACCCCAGTATTATTTGCCGAACAATATCCGGCCATCTGTCCAACCACCAGATCACTCCCTAGGGCTAGCACCAGCATCCCAAAATTCTTGTGTGCCTTCACAGCATTTTCAAGCATCCAACAATCTTAGAAAACTGAGGCATGGAGGGAAACAAAGGAAAAAATATAATTTCATGCCCATCGAAGAATCCTACACAAGCTTGTTTGAAAAGTTAAAGAATTCTAGCCTAATTAAGCCACTCCTCGGCTATACTCCAAACTCATATGCGAAAGGCTTTGATCCTACTGTTCGATGCATGTACCACTCGAATATTCAGGGGCATAGCATTGAAGATTGTCTCTCTTTGAAAATGGAAATTAAAACAATTATTCAAGAAGGGGTAGTTGCGGTCAATGACAGTGACATGGAGCATACGAATCCTCTTGGGAACTTGTTGATTGAAATTGATAATGGTCTTGGAAATATTGATGTGAAACTCAGTGTCTAAGATGTCATGCTTGGTAATTGGAAAGACACTCCATTTTTTGGTTAGCCGGAGTGGAGGTTTGGTGGTTTATTTTGTTGTCATTTCTATTATCCGGGTTATTTCGGGGTTGTAATCTGGATATTGCATTGTGACTCAAACCCTTCTATCCTTTTATTTTTCCTGGTTTGTTTAGTCGTAGTAGCTCGTTTAGTGTTGTATAATTTTGTTCCGGGGTTGTAACCCCAGTTTAGTTTGCTTGTCTTGTTGTTCGAACCGTTTCACCGTCTGTCTAATGAAATTTCCTATTTTCTATTATTTCTAGTCATTTTCTTTTGCTTAGTTCTCTCCTCTTTTTATAGTTCTTTTCATGTCGGTTTTAGTGATGTGATATGCACGTATAATTCTAGGCCTGATCCTAAAGGTTGGTTCAATCATAAAGCAATTTGGAAGATGATAGGGGCACTTGAGGGAAATAAGAACAGATTTGGACATTTTGAGATCATTTGAAGCCCGAACCATGTGAAACTTGGGTAGATAGAATATAAAGAAACCCTATTGAAATGCATCATGCCGTATCAGATTGAAGCTAAAGGCAAGTTTGCCCAAATTGACAGGGGTCGTTCGTGGTAATGAGAGTGAGGGTGTTGTCCAATGGTGTTTCATAGTTAACAGATATAGAAGGCAAGTGTGCAGAGATGACCATCAATTCCGATGCGATCAAGAGATACTATGTATAATTTTCTTTGGTTAAATTATATTTGTTTGTACTTGGCATATTTTGGATATTGGAATGACGAGGCATTTTATTTTGCTATCTAAACACTTTATCCTTTGTTACCCCCTTTGGGCCTTATTTATTTCCTTTCATATCCCTCTTTCAGAATCGGTAGCGGAGATCAAAAACACAAGCGTGAAAGATAAGCAAAGAAAAAAGAGAGAAAAGAAAAGAATGAAAAAAGAGAAAAACAAAAAGAGAAGAAGAAAAGGAAAAGAGAAAAAGAAAAAAAAAGAAAAGAAAAACCAACAAAACAACAAAAAAGAAAAGGAAAGAAAAAGAGAGAGAAAAGAAAGAGATAAGAGAAAATCACAATAACAAAGCAATTTCTATGCTATGAGCTACGTTCGACCTAATTCCTTTTAAGGATACGTAGGCAGCCTCACGGTTCGGTCCAATCAAAATAAAATCCAAAAGTCCCCAAGCAAAGAAACTAGGGCAGAAGTTGTGATTGTTGTAAAATATCTGATTCCAAAAGTTGTAAGTTTGAACCCATTCAAGTTGTTTTGAGCCTTCGTGATACCCTTTCTTTCTAACCCCATCCAAAAGCCCACATTACGGTCCAGAGAAAGACCTTCCGATCAGTCTTTGAGAGATGCCAAGGCGAACAAGTAGAAGTGAATCATATCAGGGGCAACACTTCGGTCCAAACAAGGAAAATAAATAGATGAGAGAGTATTATTGGTGAAAATTCTCACAGGCACCGTAAGGCGATGAAAGCTGAGAGAAATCAAAAATGAGAGTGTCTTATTGATGAAAACCTTCATGGGCACCATAAGGTGATGGTGAGTTGAGCAAAAGACCAAAATAAGAGAGGTTTGGTGGTGAAAACCCTTCGGGCACTACAAGTCGAATAAGGATTGTGAATCAGATTGGATAATCGAAGCATTTAAGCCCAGTTTCACGGTGAAAAGGTACAATAAAAGCTGAACATAAGACTTGCTTAACAGAATAGGCCACATGTGCATGTCATGGTCATTAGAGTTGCTATCCACATCTGATAGGTTTCTACTTTGTAGTTTTCTTGTTAGGAATCATCTCTTTCCATTGTCCTTTACTCTGTTCCTTTTGTCTTGTTTACTTCTTCTTCCTGAGTCTATTTGGTCAGAACAAGTGAGAAATGACTTCAAAATCTACCACCAGCTTTCCAAATTGCACAAAACGGGATCTGGATAGCACATCAAAGTGTCATGAGTCAGGAAAAACAACAAGCGCACTAGGTTGGTAACAATAAACATGCTTTGGGATTCGTGTGAAATACAAAGGCTTGGTATATATCAATTCATGGACAATGCAACAGAAGGAGGGCTAGGGTGAACGGATAAAAGCTATTTTCTTTGATAAGACTGACAAAAAGGGTGGTAGACCACTAACAAGTAAGATCTTCCAAGCAGAAATCAAAAGTTATCATGGAAAGACTGACAAAGTGGGTGTTATACCAATGATAAGCAAGATCTTTCAAGCAAAAATCAAAAGTTATCATGGCAAGTGATGGAGCAATAGAACTCAAGGCCAAGGCCAGTGGTTTAAATCGGGAAAGAGAAACAAGCGCACTGGGTTGGTAACAATCAACATGCTTTGGGACTCTTGTGAAATACAAAGGCTTGGTACATATCAACTCATGAACAAGGCAACAAATGGAGGGTGTTAGTTGAACTTATCAAAGGTATTTTTCAGCAAAACACAATGGTTCGGTAAATGTCAGGTCATGAGCAATGCAAGAGATAGAGGGCATTGGGTCTGAACAGATAAGACGTATTTTCTATGATAAGGATGACAGAGAAACTGGGTAGTCAATAAACAAGCAAGGTCTTCGAATGGAAATCAAAGTTATCGTGGCAAGTGAAGGAGCAACACAACTCAAGGCCAAGACCAGTGGCTTAAGTCAAGAAAAAATAGCATACACATTGAGTGGGTGGCAGTTGACGTGATTTGGGGTTCAAGTCAAACACAAAGGTTTGGTAAATGTTGGTTTATGAGCAATGCAATAGATAGTGGATATTGGGTTTGAACGGAGAAGAGGTATTTTCAGCGATAAAGATGATGGAGAAAGTAGTTAATCAATAACAGGCAAGGTCTTCGAGTGGAAATTAGTTATCATGGTAATTGAAGGAGCAATCGCCCTCAAAGTTCAAGGCCACAAACCAACCTCCATATTTTTAAACTGACAAGATTTTTCTTTGATTTGAAACAGGGGCAGGAAATTTCATTTGTTTTTCCGTAAGGAAAGGTAGCACCAAACAGGTTTGACCGTAAATTTTCAGGACCCTCTGTTGATACCCAATTTTTCCCTATGTATTTTTATACTCAAAATACTTTTAAATTAGCATGTATATGCATGTATAAACATCCACAAAGATTTTGGTATTTTTTTCCCACATTTTTAAGGATTTTTAAAACCAATTTATAGCCTATTTTGCACTATGAAATCCAATAATTATTCCCAAAACTTGTCGTTTTGGAGAATAATTTATTTTATTCTCACATTTACACAAAAATATAATTTACATGATTTTTACATGATTTTACAAGTCCGTTTGGTATTTTTAAATTAAAACTACATGAAATTGCAATTTTAGCCTATTTCTCGATTTAATAGCATTTGTAATCAAAAAATCATTTCTAATATTTTTAAATTAGTATTTATGCACTGTTTATTAATTCAGTATTTCAATTTGATTTTCGAACATCATTTACTATTTTATAAAAGCCAATTGGGGAAAATTGGCTATTTAAATTGTAGCCATTTTAATTTCAATCTTAGCCCAATTCCAGCCCCAATCTAACCCCAATTACACTACCTAATTTCATAAATTACCCTACCCATACCCTATTAACTAACCCGCCCGGAACCCCTTTTTAAATCAGGACCGTTGATTATTTTAATCAACGGTCCACGTTCCCCTTTCCTAAATTAAACCTAACCCCAACCCTAATCCCCCTCATTCTCTCTTCAGCAGCCGCCCTTGTATCCCCTTCGTCTCTCAAACGCTCCCAAGCCCCCTGAAACCCTAGCCCTTCTCCGACCCTTTTCCGACCTTGTTTCACTGGAAAC
>MDKF010876443.1:0-13528 GCA_026770625.1 Nicotiana glauca | reverse complement strand
GAGCCAATGTGGTGGCCGATGCATTGAGTAGGAAGTCTGCCAGCATGGGTAGTCTTGCTTATGTTCCGGTCAACCAGAGACAGCTTGCTTTGGATATTCAGGCCTTGGCCAATCGGTTTGTGAGGTTGGACATTTCTAAGCCTAGTAGAGTGTTAGCTTGCACGGTCGCTCGCTCTTCATTATTGGAGCGTATCCGTGATCGGCAGTTTGATGATCCCCATTTGTGTGTCCTGAGAGACACGCTGCAGCGTGGAGGTGCCACGAAGGTGACGTTAGATGATGATGGTGTTTTGAGGTTGCAGGGGCAAGTGTGTGTGCCCAATGTCTATGAGATTCGAGAGTTGATCTTAGCAGAGGCCCATAGTTCTCGGTATTCTATTCACCCGGGCGCCGCGAAGATGTACCAAGACTTACGGCAGCATTATTGGTGGTGTAGGATGAAGAAAGATATCGTTGCATATGTGGCTCGATGTTTGAACTGTCAGCAGGTCAAGTATGAGCATCAGAGGCCTGGTGGTTTGTTCCGGAGGATTGAGCTTCCGGAGTGGAAGTGGGAGAGGATTACCATGGATTTCGTTACTGGACTTCCGATGACTCGGAAGAAGTTTGATGTTATTTGGGTCATTGTTGATAGGCTGACCAAGTCAACGCATTTTATTCCTGTTGCAGCCACTTATTCATCGGAGAGGTTGGCTGAGATCTACATCCAGGAGATTGTTCGACTTCATGGTGTGCCGGCATCTATCATTTCGGACCGGGGTACGTAGTTTACCTCGCGCTTCTGGAGAGCAGTTCAGCAGGATATGGGCACCCAGGTTCAGTTGAGCACATCGTTCCATCCTCAGATGGACGGCCAGTCCGAGAGGACTATTCAAATATCGGAGGATATGCTCCGAGCCTGTGTCATTGATTTTGAAGGCTCGTGGGACCAGATCTTGCCTTTAGCAGAGTTTGCCTACTGTCACACCTTCTTTTTCACACACACCCCGAGAAGAGGGTATAATAAAGGGAGTTTTTCCTATTAAAGTGATATTATTCGAAATGGGATTATTTGTTTATTTCAGAGTCGCCACTTGGAATAAATTATGGTGTTTCAAGTCACCGGTTTATTTAAATCCCAAATCGAGAAAGTTTTATTTTTAAAGAGTCTGCGAACCAGAAATTCTCAATAAGGAATTCTGTTAACCAGGAAGAAGGTGTTAGGCACTCCCGGGTTCCGTGGTTCTAGCACGGTCGCTTAGTTATTATTACTTGGCTTAAATTATTTAACTACTCATTTTTAAAACCTATGTGCAATTATCTTTTTACCGCTTTTAAATCACTTGAATTATTCGTAATTAAAGAATTGAGTTACGCGTACGTATACTCTTTTCCTTTGGCGCGTCAAAAATCATGTCACGCGAACGTGTCCACAATTAATAATGCTTTGTTTATTTTTATTAAGAAAAAACGGTTGAAGTTGCGCGGCCGCATCCCTCGAATCCTTTTAGAGTTAAATTTGCAATTATATTACGCGAATGTATATATAATCGCAATATTAATCTAAATCGGGCCTAAAGCAAACTACGAATATTTAGTATTGAAGATTGTTGTAAGGCCATGCTTTATGTATAAAAGTTTATTAGGGAGTAAATATGATGATTAACAGGATCTATTTTGTCCTAAATCAATCGGAGCCTCAACTTAGACTAATTAAGTTTAGAGACGAAGCATACGGTCCAGGTAAGCCTTCCTTATTATACTATCATTTGCCTATTCCAAAACTATACATATCTCAAAGCATTATTGAGGCCAAATGAATATGATACAATAAAAAGGTCCAAGACAACAAATATCTACAAGAAAAGCTAAGGAAGGAAACTGGCAGCACAAATAACTAAAGAAAACATCTAAGACATATTTGATATTAAAATAATTGAAATTGAAATGGAACTCTCATGGCTTTATATGTAACAGAAGCAAACAACACACATTTGGAGAAATTTACTGAGCTAAAGCATTTGATATTATTTTAACAAGCTAACAAAGGGCAAGAAAGAATGAACTTGAAAACGGACCTCTACGAACTTAGAAGTTCTTAAAAAAAATGAATCTCGGTAACGGAAATTCAAACAAACAACTCGCCGGAGACCTCGACGACCCTGACGGGCTGGGCTCAACTTAAGAGACCAACATCGATTAAAGAAACTGAAGCTGCTATGTTTTATAGTGAAAGAGCTGGTCGGAGATGGCGCAACTCCGGCGAAACGCCGGAAAAAATAGTGACCTTGCGGAGATAAATTTACATGGCTACAGAACCAATTTTCGGAGTGGTATGGAGAAGCCGGAGCTGCTGTGGTTTGCTAGATCTTTTCCTGCGTTTTCTGCTGTATTTATGAACTTTTGAAGGCTGGTTTTTTGAGCTGATTTTGCTGGGAAGGAGAGCTGCTTTTCAGGTCGTTTTTGGCTTGGTTTTATGGGCAGAAGAGGGCTAGTTTCAAGTGCAACAACGTGAGGTTTTATGGCAGTTTTTTAGCTCATTTTTGGAGCTATTTGAGGTGTTTTGTGGCACTTCAACGCATCTTTTGGGGTGTTCATGACTGTTTTATTGGTGAGGTTTTAGGAAGAAGAAGAAGAAATCTCATCAGGCTGGGGTTCAGATTTTTTGGGGTCTGCCGCTCTCAACTTTTGGAAATTGGGTCCTCCTTAATTTTAGGAGTTAAGGGTTATTTTATAGGGGTAGGAATTAGGTTAGGTCCAATGGGGAATGGGGTATGGGCTCAATGTTTTAGGCTAGGGATTTTGGGCCAAAGACTAAAAAAATGGACTATAAGATTTATAAAAAGGGGGTAAATCAACCTAAAACTAATTCCTTCTTCTAAAATTAAGTACAATTATAATATTAAAATATTAAACTAATTTTAATTAATTGAACTAAACTATAAAACATAAAACTATTTTTTTGTGTTTTCAAGATTATAAAAATAAAGATAGGGTACTAATTTTGTATTTTTTTTAAGATTAAAAATGATTACAAAATATTAATAAACCTATTTTTTTAATAATTTTTTGTTTTCTTGTAATAAAATAAAGTAAAATAGTAAAAATTAGTTGAAATGGCGATATTAGGCCTAAACTAAATAATTACATGCTAAAATGGGTAAAATTTCGCGGAGGTTCAAAAATCACATGTCAACAGCTGCCCCTCTTTGACTGGAAACACGAAGAGTTTAAAGACAAAGAATGACTAGACAGGTTTTTGACCCGACCCTTATTTAAGGAGACCAAAAGAAAGAAGAAAGGAGAATGTGACCGAACCCTGATATCTGAGCTGCCTACATATCCTTGGCTATAAAGGAATCAGGCCACGTGTAGTTCAGAAGTGAATGAGGTGATGGAGTACCGAGGTTGAGAGCCGGTCGAGGTGTCATTGAGGTTCCGCTCCGCGGTCCCGTTATTACATCAGAAACAAAAATGAAAAAGACAAACTAAACCTATCAGCTACGAGTTACAAGATTCCTATCTATAAATCTTCTGAAGCTTGATCTTGAGTCTTGGCTAGTTCTTGCTGCAGACTCCGATCTAAATCTTGATGCTCGCAAGCTGTAGATGTTGGTTCTTTCTTCAGCATTAGATCAAAGCGGGACATGCGAAGCTTGTGACTTCGATCAAATTTTGAGCACTCCGCGTCCTTCTCCATTTCAAACACTTTGAGTTCAATTCTTTTTTGTTCTTTTCTTCTTTTCCTTTATTCTAGATTGAGACTCATTCTTTCGGTTGTCTCGAATCCTGTGCCTCGAGGTCAAACCTGCCCAGCCAACAAAACAAACAAACAAATGAAATTTTTCTGCCCCAGTTTTCACTAGAAGAATTTCGTAAGTTATTTGTGACAAAGTCTGAACTCATTTTTTTAAATTATTTTCAAGAATTGTATTTATCTATGATAGAACAAATTAGGGATTGGAGGCCCTATGTCTAAAAAGGCGCAACTCAGGTATTGGAGCCCTAATGTTGGCAAAAGGTAAAACGCTCAACTCAGGGATTGGAGCCCTAATGTTGGCTAAAGGAAAAATGCTCAACTCAGGGATTGCAACCCTAATGTTGGCCAAAGGAAAAACGCTCAACTCAGGGATTGAAGCCCTAATGTTGGCTAAAGGGAAAAACGCTCAACTCAGGGATTGGAGCCCAAATGTTGGCTAAAGGGAAAAGGCTCAACTCAGGGATTGGAGCCCTAATGTTGGCTAAAGGATAAATGCTCAACTCAGGGATTGGAGCCCTAATATTGGCTAAAGGGAAAAACGTTCAACTCAGGGATTAGAGCCCTAATGTTGGCTAAAGGGAAAATGCTCAACTCAGGGATTGGAGCCCTAATGTTGGCTAAAAGGAAAATGCTCAACTCAGGGATTGGATCCCTAATGTTGGCTAAAGGGAAAAACGCTCAACTCAGGGATTGGAGCCCTAATGTTGGCTAAAGGAAAAATGCTCAACTCAGGGATTGGAGCCCTAATGTTGGCTAAAGGAAAAACGCTAAACTTAGGGATTGCAACCCTAATGTTGGCTAAAGGAAAAATGCTCAACTCAGGGATTGAAGCCCTAATGTTGGCTAAAGGGCAAAATGCTCAACTCAGGGATTGGAGCCCTAATGTTGGCTAAAGGAAAAAAATGCTCAACTCAGGGATTGGAGCCCTAATGTTGGCTAAAGGAAAAATGCTCAATTAAGGGATTGGAGCCCTAATGTTGGCTAAAGGGAAAAACGCTCAACTCAGGGATTGGAGCCCTAATGTTGGCTAAAGGAAAAAACGCTCAACTCAGGGATTGGAGCCCTAATGTTGGCTAAAGGAAAAACGCTCAAATCAGGTATTAGAGCCCTAATGTTGGCTAAAGGGAAAAACGCTGAACTTAGGGATCGGAGCCCTAATGTTGGCTAAAGGAAAAATGCTCAATTAAGGGATTGGAGCCCTAATGTTGGCTTAAGGGAAAAACGCTCAACTCAGGGATTGGGGCCCTAATGTTGGCTAAAGGAAAAATGCTCAACTCAGGGATTGGAGCCCTAATATTGGCTAAAGGAAAAACACTCAACTCAAGGATTGGAGCCCTAATGTTGGCTAAAGGAAAAATGCTCAACTCCGGGATTGGAGCCCTAATGTTGGCTAAAGGAAAAAACGCTCAACTCAGGGATTGGAGCCCTAATGTTGGCAAAAGGAGACTAGGGAATGGAGGCCCTATGTCTAAAAATACACAACTCAGGGATTGAATCCCTAATGTTGGCAAACAAAAGTAAAAGATTGATATTAGGGATTCTAAACTAAACCTTTTCTTTGTTTCTTTTGGGGATTTCGATTTTCTTCTTTTGTTATCTATCTCTTTTTTTTTTCTACATTTTTCATTTCATTTTTTTAATTAAAAAAAATGTAGGAAAGAACTTGGAGGAAACTTCCCGATTGATTATTTGCTGCAAAGCTGTTTCTAGCACTTGCGCATTTCTTTTCCTTTTTGGTTGCACCTGCTTCTTACACGGTTTCTTGGATTTGCACCTGTTTCAATTTTTTAAAACAAAGAACAATTGTTAGTTTGAAACGGTGGTTGATTTTGTGGCCTTGATTAGTTTTGATCACTCAATCCCGGCCCAGCTTCTTTGATGAAGATCTCAACTGCAATCCCTGAGGATCGATTCATTTCAGGCCCTGGAGAACCTCTGGTTTTTCCAGACTTTGCCATGATGGTTGGTCGGTTGAACTCAACTTTCAAATTTATTTCGCCTTCGTAGGCCTTTCCTTTCTGATTCTCTTTTTTTTTCTTTTTCTTTTCTTTTCTTCGGCACATTGGGGAACTTTTGTCTCCTCAAACTTTGCTGCAACGGCTAGTCGTGTGGGGACATAACCTTTTCCATCTTTATTTCGCCTTCGTATCCCTTTCATTTTTGTCTTCTTTCTTCCAACTTCAATTTCAGAGCATTTGGGGCACCTCGGCCTTTCAAACCTTTTTTCGAGACGGTTAACCACGTGGGACTCAACCTTTTCAACTTTATTTTCCTTTTATAGGCACTTCAATTTGATTTTCTCTTTCTGAGAGTTTTGATTTCGATGCATCGGCCGCAATGGCTAGTTGGGGTCGACTTGATCCCCCTGACGAGGCTGGGTACCTCTCTACACATTGGCTCGTGTCAAACGAAAGCCCTGTAAATCAGTCTTGTCATCCCTTCTTTGTCTCAATTCTGGAATAGAGTTAGACCGAAAGGGATTCAAAAAAAAATAAATAATAGATAGAACAATGAATTTAAACGAGAGGTATCCCTTTCGGGGAGAGTAAAGAAGGACTTATCTGGAGTACATACGGACTTCAATGAACATGACATGCCTTTTGGACTGGATGCCTGATCTGTTTAAACCGTCCGACTCTCAGAAATTCATCACAACTTCTACTTCAAAATTCGAGAAACCTTGCTAGGACTTTGTCGGCGTCGATGGTTGTGAGGATTCTCTTTTCATCAGGGGGCCCTTTGCAGGTTTTCACAAGCTAACCTCCCTCATTTCTCTTCTCACCATCGCCTTATAGTGCCCGTGTGGGTTTTCATTAACAAGACTCTCTCATTTTGATTTTCTCTGCTTACCATCGCCTTACGGTGCCCGTGTGGGTTTTCACCAATAAGACTCTCTTATTTTATTTCTCTCATTTTGACTGCATTGGATCCAAGCAGCTGCATTCTCTGATCCTTGAACATTCTCACCGATTGATCGGAAGGACTTGAACAGGATTTGGGGTAAAAAGAGTTTGGATGGAATTACAACTTTGGAACCTTTCTGGCGAACCGTCGCCGAACCATTATAACATCTTCCCCAGTTTCACTTTTGGGGGACTTTGGATTTTTTATTCGGTGTGACTGAACCGCAAAGAGAGGTTGCCTACGTATCCTTTCAGAATCAAGTCGAACGTAGTTCAGGGAACTCTGTTTTCGATTTTCTTTTGCTTTTTTGTTATGTTTTCTTTTCATTTTCTTTCCTTTTTCGTTTTTTTTTCTTTTTTTTCTTCTTTCTTTTTTTTCATTTCATTTTTCAATAACACTTTCAGGTTCCAAAAGAGGGTAATCAAAGAAAGGGAACCGACTCAAAGGGTTTGCAAAGGGTTGGTAGTATTTGGGTAGCGAGAATGAAAGCCTTCGTCATCCCAACTAGAGAATATTAGAACTATATGGAGGATCCAACATAGTACCTTTTTACTGCATTTGCATTAACAGTTGTTTCAGTGACATTTCCTTCGATGTGTCCCACATACAACGCACTCTTTTGGCAGTACTTTTGTTGTAATGTATGAACCTTTCCAATTCTGGAACCAATTTCCTTTAGTTGTTCAAACTCTTTGTTTTATTTCCTTACACTTTATCCTCAATGCATTTCAACTCTTGATTCGTTATTTCGAAGTCTGACAGCATTTTGGGATCTGGGCATGAAGTCCGCAAGCATGTTATGTTATTAAAATCTGCATTTAATAGAACTAAAAAGAGAATAAGAAAAATGGCGGGATTAAGAAAAGAGACATTCCTGGACAATGAAATATTAATTTTATTTTATTTTTATTTTTGATGTTTGATTTTTTTTTCAATTTTGAAGATAGAAGGGTTTACATCGAAAAGTAAGACAATAAAGTAAAACATCTGGATCACACCCTGAGATAATCCGGACGTAGAAAGGATAGCAAGACTGGCTACCGAGACTCCCGTCTGATGGGAAACTTTCAGGCTTGGCGATCATTTTTTGGCTTTTCTTCAGTTCCGGTCATGGATGCAATGGCCTTTAGTGCCGGACCATATTCCTCAGCTTCACAAATTATTCCGACCATTGGCCTAGTGTTGTGGGCATGCAACATATTGTTCATCACATCAGGAGCATCTTCATCCCGAAAAACGATTCTTTTAGCTTCAATCAAATCCTCAACTGCCCTTTTGAGGTTCGAACAATCCTCTGTATTGTGTCCCACTGCTCCAGAGCGGTATTCACATATAGCATCAGCTCGGTGCGAGGGGGACTCGGGGTTCGGCCGGTTTGGGGCCACTGGCTGCAATAGATTTAGCCTGATTAGCTTTTTGAACAAGTTTGAATACGATTCACCAATATGGGTGAACTGATTCTTTATGAAAGGCTCTCTTGGGCGAGGATTGTATTGGGAATCATTTGGTTAAGAATTATATGGAGCTTGGTAAGGATGGGCATTTCTGGGAGGTGGAGCTCGGTTTTGTGTACGATGTTGTGGTCGCGAGAAAGGTTGCGCGTTCATCATCGCATAAGGAGGCGGTGCCACGGCATAAGCAGCATCTTGAAGGGGATAATAGTGTGGTGGGGCCATAGGAGGCACATATGATTGGCTGAATGACATGCAGGCCCCCCTCGAGCTTGAAACCATCATGGCTCCCTCGTCAACCCCATTTCTGTTCATCAAACTCTCCGAACCATTTTGAACATCCTGTGATGTGGCCTTAAAAGCAGCATGACTTAAGATTCGACCTATTTTTAAACCGTTTTCAACCATTTCCTCAATTTGATAGACTCAGCAAATGGCTTACCCACAGCAGACATCATGTTCTGGAAGTAGTCAGCCTCTTGGGCCTGCAGAAAGACAGTGACCATTTCAACTTCATCCATTGGAGGCTTTACCCTGGCCGCTTGCTCATGCCATTTGACAGCACATTCGCGGAAGCTCTCCTTGATTTTCCTTTTCAAATTGGACAAAGTGTTTCTGTTAGGAGCGATATCCACATTATACTAGAATTGGCGGACCAAATCTCGGTTTATATCATCTTACACGTGCCAATGAGTAATTTCTTGATCTGTACCACTCAGAAGCAATTTCGGTGAGGCTTTCCCCAAAATAGGCCATTAGCTGCTCCTCTTTTCCATTAGCACCCCTCAACTGGTTACAATATCGTTTTAGATGAGCGATCGGGTCTCCATGCCGTCATACTTTTCAAATTTTGGCATCTTGAAGCGAACCGGCAAGTGGACATAGGGAAACATACAGAGGTCCGAGTATGAGACACTCTTTTGACCACTCATACCTTGCATGTTTTTCAGGCTTTGTTCAGGCTCTTCATCTTTCGAGCAATTTCCTTTTGCTCAGGATTTTTAACAACCTTTTCTTGCTCCCCTGAGAGATCATATTGCGGAGGTTGAGTGAAAGAGTACGGGGTCATATATGTTATTTCTGGTTGAAGTTGTGGACCTTGAAAGGTGAACATTGGAGACGGTGCCGTAGAAGCCGGTGCCTGGGGGCGAACCACAGAAGGCATGATAGAATCATTGGAGGGAATTGGAGAGTGCCCACATGGGATGAGCGGATTGGGCACAGGGGCATTGGTAACATCACCTGACCTGGGGATCAACTCAGGGAACCCAGGGATTGGGCACAGGGGATTGCACTTGGCGGTTCCCTACTATTAGACCAGGCGTCCCACATTTCCCATATGAGGAGCCGCAACAACTTATTCTCTTCAATAGTTACTGGTTCCAGCTGCAGAACAACCGATGATGGGCTATCCTCAGAACCGATGTTTGGTAGATTGCTTGCGGAGGCCATCTGTGCCTTTGAATCTTGTGGAGGAGGGAAGGCCAGACTACCAACAAAACCAACCACCCAAACCTGGCTAAATGCTTTCACATCCAACAAACTTGTTAGTTTTGAAATATTTAACATATAGGAAATCGCATGTGGATGCAATGCGCCTAACAGTTAAGCGCTTCTACCGTGTTTGTAACGGTTGCATGTTTCATCCCGGCCTTAACTAACCCTTTTCACTATGTACCTCTTTTCTTCATCTTTGTTTCTCTCTAATCACTCATGATTTTGGTTTGTTTTTGCCGCTCTTTTATTTTTTGGCACTCTCTTTTTCTCTCTTTTTGTTTGTCACTCTTTTATTTCTTGTCGCTCTTTTTCTCCTCTTTTTTTTTTCACTATTTTTTTCCTCTTTTTTCACTCAATTTTTTTTTCTCCCTTTTTTTTTCAAGTTTATTTTTTCACTCAATTTATTTTATGGCTATGATCGAATCTGATGGGGATTGCCTACGTATCATGACTCCGCATGAATCAGATCTTGCGTAGTTCGAAAAGATCGAGAATAAGGTAAATAAGCTAACTTTTTTTTATTTACTTTTATAAAACTCAGATCAAGAAAGCTTTAAAAAGAAGAAAACATATTTTTTTTGATTTTGAAATTTTTTTAAAAAAAATGCTTTAAAAAGAAGAAAGGGAATTTTTCTTTGGATTTGTGATTTTGATTTTTCTTTTATTTTTAAAAGAAAGACTTCTAAAATTTCCTTTTCTTTTGATTAGAACTAAAAGGAAGAATTTTTTTTTTTGAATTTTCATTTGTTTTCTCTTTTTCTAAAGAAGATAGAAAGTATTTTTGGATTTTGGATGTTGCCTCTTAATTTTCGAAAGAGGGACTTTTAAGAAAATGTTTTGACTTTTTGATCTTTTATTTATTTACAAAAGCACTTCTAAAGAAAAGCAAAAAATATTTTTGGACTTCAATTTTTTAAAAATTTATGGACATTTACAAAAGAAAGACATCTAAAGAGTATTTTTGGATTTTTTGTTTCTAATTTTTTTTTTATTTTGATTTTTTTTGGGGAAAAATACTTCAAAACGAAGGAATCCCGTATTTTGAATTTTGATTTTTATTGATTTTTCTATATTAGAAAGAAGGAAATAATTTTTTTTTTGAGTTTAAAAACTATTTTTTTGTTTGAATTTTTTAAGGAAAGATTTTTAAAGAAGGAACTAAAGGAAAATATTTTTAGATTTTTAAAAAATGGGGCCGGAACCGATGAGGTTTGCCTACGTATCTCACATCCGGTGATAATCAGACTCGCGTAGTTCGGTCAGTTTTGACACAAAAATATATGATATTCAACTCACTTTTTGAAATACAATTTTTTTCTTTTTTTTTTTCAAAAATCCAGCAGAGTTTCAGGATATTTTCAAATACTGAGATTTTTTTTGAGAAACCGAGTAATTTTTTCTATCTTCACTCTTGGTTTTTCTCTTTATTAACCGGACAACATGCAAGCCGAGATAAATATTCACATAGCACGTAGGATGCATCAAGATGGTCTTTTTTTTGGATACACCTGTCCTAGACGGACCCAACCCTTGTGTTGAGTCCCCTAAGTCAAATGCACGTGATGAAAATAATCGTTCCTACTAGGGATCCGGCATGAGGTTGTGTCATTCTAAGTTTAAAAACCTGGGGTTTTGGTCAAGACTTGGGGTACCCAAGTGGACAACTGGGGTCGAGGAGGGGGCGACGTACTGGGAGCACTAAAGTCTGCCCGGCCTTTTCGCTTGCCCAGCTTCGCTCTATTTGGAATAATTTCTACAGAAAAGCGGGCTACGCGAACGTATGCACCATTATCAGAAGACTGATATGGGTGGCGTAAGAAGACATTTAAATACAGTTCAAGTAATATCAAAGCGGTAAATGACAATTAGCACATTAAGTCCACAAAAAAACAGTAATATCAACAATAAGGCCAAATAGAAATCACATTAACAAGCTCGAATTCTTTGAACCCTGAGCAAAAAAATTCTGGGTTCTTGTATCCTCAGCAGAGTCGCCAGAGCTGTCACACCTCCTTTTTCACCCACACCCTGAGAAGAGGGTATAATAAAGGGAGTTTTTCCAATTAAAGTGATATTATTCGAAATGGGATTATTTGTTTATTTCAGAGCCGCCACTTGGAATAAATTACGGTGTTCCAAGTCACCGGTTTATTTAAATTCCAAAACGAGGAAGTTTTATTTTTAAAGAGTCTGCGAACTAGAAATTCTCGATAAGGAATTCTGTTAACCCGGAAGAAGGTGTTAGGCACTCCCGGGTTCCGTGGTTCTAGCACGGTCGCTTAGTGATTATTACTTGGCTTAAATTGTTTAACTACTCATTTTTAAAACCTATGTGCAATTATCTTTTTACCGCTTATAAATCACTTGAATTATTCGTAATTAAAGAATTGAGTTACGCGTACATATACTCTTTTCCTTTGGCGCGTCAAAAATCATGTCACGCGAACGTGTCCACAATTAATAACGCTTTGTTTATTTTTATTAAGAAAAAACGGTTGAAGTTGCGCGGTCGCATCCCTCGAATCCTTTTAGAGTTAAATTTGCAATTATATTACGAGAACGTATATATAATCGCAATACTAATCTAAATCGGGCCTAAAGCAAACTACGGATATTTAGTATTGTAAGGCCATGATTTATGCATAAAAGTTTATTAGGGAGTAAATAGGATGATTAACAGGATCTATTTTGTCCTAAATCAATCGGAGCCTCAACTAAGACTAATTAAGTTTAGAGACCAAGCATACGGTCCAGGTAAGCCTTCCTTATTATACTATCATTTGCCTATTCCAAAACTATACATATCTCAAAGAATTATTGAGGCCAAATGAATATGATACAATAAAAAGGTCCAAGACAACAAATATCTACAAGAAAAGCTAAGGAAGGAAACTGGCAACACAAATAACTAAAGAAAACATCTAAGACATATTTGATATTAAAATAATTAAAATTGAAATGGAACTCTCATGGCTTTATATGTAACAGAAGCAAACAACACACATTTGGAGGCATTTACTGAGCTAAAGCATTTGATATTATTTTAACAAGCTAACAAAGGGCAAGAAAGAATGAACGAGAAAACGGACCTCTGCGAACTTAGAAGTTCTTAAAAAAAATGAATCTCGGTAACGAAAATTCAAACAAACAACTCGCCGGAGACCTCGACGACCCTGACGGTCTGGGCTCAACTTAAGAGACCAACATTGGTTGGTTAAAGAAACTAAAGCTGCTACGTTTTATAGTGAAAGAGCTGGTCGGAGATGGCGCAACTCCGGCGAAATGCCGGAAAAAATAGTGACCTAGCTGAGATAAATTTACATGGCTTCAGAACCGATTTTCGGAGTGGGATGGAGAAGCCGGAGCTGCTGTGGTTTGGTAGATCTTTTCCTGCATTTTCTGCTGTGTTTATGAAGGTTTGAAGGCTGGTTTTTTGAGCTGATTTCGCATGGAAGGAGAGCTGCTTTTCAGGTCGTTTTTGGCTTGGTTTTATGGGCAGAAGAGGGTTGGTTTCAAGTGCAACAACCTGAGGTTTTATGGCAGTTTTTTAAGCTCATTTTTGGAGCTGTTTGAGGTGTTTTGCGGCACTTGAATGCATCTTTTGGGGTGTTCATGACTGTTTTATTGGCGAGGTTTTAGGAAGAAGAAGAAGAAATCTCATCAGGCTGGGGTTCAGATTTTTTGGGGTCTGCCGCTCTCAACTTTTGGAAATTGGGTCCTCCTTAATTTTAGGAGTTAAAGGGTTATTTTATAGGAGTAGGAATTATGTTAGGTCAAATGGGGAATGAGGTATGGATCAATGTTTTGGGCTAGGGATTTTGTGCCAAAGACTAAAAAATGGACTATAAGATTTATAAAAATAGGATAAATCAACCTAAAACTAATTCCTTCTTCTAAAATTATGTACAATTATAATATAAAAATATAAAACTAATTT
>MU697312.1:53417-63784 GCA_026770625.1 Nicotiana glauca | reverse complement strand
ATAAGATCGCGCGTTGCAGCAAAGCTGTGTGGAAACATGACCTTGCGGGTCAAATTTGTGTGTCCTATTTCTATGATGTGAGACACAACTCTCTCAGTTGATTCAACTTCATGATTTGAGTATGTTCGAACCGTTTCTTATTGGTGCGTGTATTATGCAAGTTGTGGCTTAGGCCTGTATTAAGGTGTCATATCACCAATGTGGTGTGTTGGATTTGGGGCGATCGTTGGGGTCATTGATGAATACGAATAGATTGGATTTCGGCTTGTTAGAAGGATAATATCGAGGTTCGGCTCGGAAATCGGTTGTGGTATTAGTCAAAGGGGAAGTGGCTTCATAAGTGGTCGATCTGAGAAATGGTTATGGTTTGCTGCGTGTCTCATTTATCGTTGGCAGTATATGAAAGTGTTGGAATAAGACTGTAGCCAATAAGGGATTTTCTATCGGTATATGATTGTTGTGGGCAACTGCTGTGAATAGATGTTATCGTTTCGAGTGCTTGGATTATGCGGTATATCATATATTATTTCACCCGAGGTTGCAGGTATGAGTTATTACAACTGGTTCGAGACTATTCAAGTATAGGTGTGAGGTTTTGATCATATTGATGGTTTCAGAAGTAAAAAGGTAGTTCTATGATTTATGGGCTAGGCTGGATTGTGTAAATTTGATTTAAATGTGTTATCGAGCCTATATGAGATAGGGTGACGTGGGATCACCCCCGGTTATATGCTTGGTAAGATCATTCAGCTATAGGTTGGCATCTATAACAACTCTGGGTACGCTCGAGGACGAGCATTTATTTAAGTTGGGGAGGATGTGATGACTCGACCCGTCGTCTCATGCGTTTCCGTCCCGTTATCCCCGTTTTATGCTTCCTCATGTTTCAGTATATGTGTTTGGTGAATTTAAAGTGATTCGGATAGAGTTTGGTAAGAAATGAGACAATTAGTCTCTTTAAGGAAGAATTAGTTTGGAAAAGTCAACCGGATATTGACTTGTGAGTTAGAGGGCTCGGAATTGAATTCTAATGATTCGGTTAGTTTTGGGGGATGATTGAAGGCTTAGGAGCGCAATCGGAAGTAATTTTGGAGGTCCGGTGAAGAAGTTAGCCTATTTTGGCGAAGTTAGTATTTTGGCAATTTCCGGTTGATAGGTGAAATTTTGATCCGGGAGTCGGAATGGAATTCTGAGAGGTTCAGTAGCTTCGTTAGGTGATTTCGGACTTGTGTGCAAAATTTCAGTTGATTCGAAGGGGTTTAGGTCGGGTTTTTGATTGAATGTGAGTTTTGAAAGTTTTAGTTTAACTTAAGCCTTGATTTGATGAAACTTGACAATTTTGATGTTAACGATAGTGTTTTTAGGGTTCGAGCAAGTTTGAATAAGGTAATAGGACATATATGTGCTTTTAGTTGAGGTCCCGAGGGCCTCAGGGTGATTTCGAATGGCCAACAGGTCATTTTTGGAAGGTTTTGAACTGTTGTTGCTGGTATCTGGTGTTGTTCTTCGCGTCCGCGAGGTCCTATCGCGTTCGCGAAGAAGAAATTGGCTTCTAAGACTTTTGGTCTTCGCGTTCGCGACAGTGCTTCGCGTTCGCTAAGAAGGAATTGTCATCTGGGACTTTTGTTCTTCGCATTCGCTACAGTGCTTCGCGTTCGCGAAGAAGGAATTTTCTGTCGCGCAGGTCCTACTTCGGAAGCTCATATCTTTTTTTCTACAAGGAATTTTGAGGTGATTCAAAAACAACAGTTGTAGCCCTTCGTGTTTAGTTTCCAGAAGCTAAAGAAATCATAATTTGGACATCTGTAGAAAAAGTTATGGATATTTTACCAGAGGCTGTCCGGGAAAAGTAAATTATGCACTTGAACATTTTTGTTCTTCACGTTCGCGACAAGGCATCGCGTTCGCGAAGAACAATTTTTGAACCTGAGCAGTTTGTTCTTCGCATTCGCGACAAGGCATCGCGTTCGCGAAGAAGGATTTACCTGGGCAGAATGTTTAAGTTCTAGAAATGGGACTTCGTTCCCATTTCCCATTTTTGATGATTTGGAGCTCGGATTGGACGATTTTTGGACAAATTTTCTTAGAGAACAATGGGGAAAGTGTTCTTAACTCAATTTTGGTTGTATAACTCGAATCTATTGCAACTTTTGGTGTTTCATTTGAGAATTTTTGTTGAAAAGGGTATAAAACCCTCTTGGATAGAAATGGTGATTTAATGGGTCAAATGAACTCCGATTTTTGTGAATTTGGTAAGTATAGACTCGTGGCGAGATAAGGATCGTATTGATGTAAAAATTACTGGATTTCGATACGTGGGCTCGGGGCTCGGGTTTTGCAAATTTCGAGATTCTTGATATTTTTCAATTGTTTTCGAGTGGGTGTTGTTCCATTAGCATATTGTAATGTATTCGCTCTAATTTTGGTTAGATTCGACGCGCGTGGAGGCCAATTTGAGGGGCAAGGGCGTCGCGAGCGAGGAATTTCACCGGTTCGAGGTGAGTAATACATATAAATGATATCCTGAGGGTTTGAAACCCCGGATTTGCATATCATAGTGTTGTATTAAAGTGACTTGCACGCCGGATATGAGCGTGGGGTAGAGCACCATTTGGGATTGTGACTTGGTCCGTCCCGGTTGTTGATTTTACTGCGTACTTGACTGAAACCACTTGTTATCATCATAATTTGGGCTGATTGCCATGTTTGGGCTTCGTGCCAACTATGTGAATCTTTCGGGGATTGAGATTTCTGTTTTAGCATATCTTACATATCATTTGGCTTTAGTCCAAGGTTTTAAATACTGTTTTGCAACCTCAGCCATATTTCTAAGCTTTGAAAACTCAAATGATACTTTAAATACCATTTCGGGCTGAGAATTACTGTTTTATAAATGCCCAAGGGGTTTATAATGTTTTCTGGACTGTGCATTGATCGGGCTGCGCACCGCAGCAGTGACTTGAAATAGTGGTAACAATGACACTATATGATGTGACTTGAAACAGTGGTAACAATGGCACTGTATGATATAAATTGGTCAGGTAACATTGGCTGACCGGTCAGGTAACATTGACTGACCAGTATATTGTGCTTGGGCTGTAGGAGCCCCTCCGGAGTTTGTACACACCCCCAGTGAGCACCGTCGACGATAAATCATATGCATGGTTGGCTCGGGCTGCACGTCGCAGCGGTTATGTGCATTGCATTGCATTCACGCATTGGTTCCTGTTTGTACTACGTGGCATGACATTCAGCACTCTCATATCATTGGCATCCATGCTATATCGTGCACTGTGTACCAGATACCCTGGTGTTATTTATGAACAGAGTGTTGTGCCCGATGGGCTGATTTGTGTGCGGACTTGCTCTACTTGACATCGCATTCATATGCTTAACTGTTAAAAAGAAAAGCAAAGATATTTTCAAAAAGGTTTTTAACTGAGCTAGATATTTCTAAAGGGTTTTCCTGGTTTTATTGTTTTTCTCACAAGGTTGTACTGTCCTATATATCATGATGGAGTGTTCTTACGAGATTTCTTACCATTCACTTATTATTTACTCTTATTACCACTGAGTTGGAAGTACTCACTTTACTCCCTGCACCTCGCGTGCAGTTGCAGGTATTGTTTACCCGGTAATGGGTTATTAGCGGACTGAAGGCCTTACTATGGTAGTTGAGCAAGGTGACCGCTAGCGTTCGCGGCACCGCACTTCATATTTGAATTGCGATTTTTATCTTGTATATATAAATTATTGGCCCTATAGTAGTGTTCCTACTCCTTAGATGCTCGTGACTTGTGACACCCCGGTCGGGTTGTGCTGAGTGATAAATATCAGTTATTAATGCTAATAAGTCGTATTATTTGTTCATTTATAGTTATTAATTGTTAAATAAGACATTGTTGTTCTGTTGGCTGGCCTTCTCTTCACGAGAGGCGTCATCACGATCGGGTTTGGGAATTGGGTTGTGACATATTTTGTCAAGAATGCAACAGATTTAAGCATCCTAATGGTGAATGCAATGGGGAACTACAGCTAGGGATGCAGAGGAAAAGGGACAAAAAGCATAAATGGGTAAGGAAAACCAAAGCAAATAATAATGAAGAAAATACAGTAACACTTGCTGAGGAGAAAAAGAATGGAGAAGAGAATACACAAGAAAAGGCACTGAAGGTCCAAATGCAAATTGAAGACAGAGGCAAACAGGTTAAGATTTATCATGGCAAATCTAAAACAAAAGGGCAACCAGCTATTGAACTTGAGGAGCTAACAAGAAGAAACAATTATGCAGTATTGAGAATTCAGGAGAATGAACCACCTGACAAGATTGAAAGCAATAAGCATGAACCAGGGATTACAAAAGGGCCTACTCTAACTACCATTCCACCAATATGATATTCAGTACTTGGATTATTAGAGGACTCAATAAGACCTTTAAATAGAGAGAGTTCAAAGAATTTTTGAATAAGAATAAAGTAGATTTGGTAGGATGTTTGGAGACTAGAGTAAAACAAAGAGGAGCAAAAAAAATTCAGATGAAGTTTGGAAGAGAATGGAAAGTGATAGACAACTATTTAGAAGCACCTAATGGCAATACAAGATAATAACTCTAATTTTCAGAGTTACTTAATTATTGTGTATGGTTTACATACTATTGCTGATAGGAAAGCTTTATGGGATCAACTAAGGAGTATAAATACAGTAACTAAAGGTCCTTCGTTAATTCTAGGTGATTTCAACAGTATACTGACAATAGAGGATAGAATAAATGGGGCACATGTTCATCAAAATGAAGTAATTGACTTCAACCAGTGCATTGAGGGTATTGGAGTAGGACTGATCAATAAAAAAGGAATACAACACTCATGGAGCAATAAGAGAGGGGCTGAGGACTGGATCTATAGTCATATAGACTGGATGTTTGGAAATGCAGATTGGTTTGGAATGTATGCAGGAATTGAAGTAGTATATTTAGTTCCTGGATATTCTGATCATATACCTATATTATTGAATTCAGAGGTGCACAGGATGAACATGAGGAAACCTTATAGATTATTAAATATACTGATACAATAAGAAGATTTTAAGGGAGCAGTTGAGCTTATATGGAACCAAAACATACAAGGGCACATAATGTATAAAATATGCAAAAAGTTGAAGTGATTGGAGATTTATACTAGGGGAATTCAGAGACAATAATCATCAGTGGAGGTGAAACTCAAACAATTGAAGGAGGAGTTAATTGGTATACAACATGATATAAATGAGGATCATTTAAATCTAACTCTCATTGAACAAGAAAAGAAAGTGTTGATGCTAATTGAAAAATGGGATGCAGTCTATGAGAAGATTTTAAGACAGAAGTCAAGGGCTATATGGATCAAACACGAAGACTCAAACACAAAATATTTTCATGCACAGTTGAAGGCTAGGCAAGCAAGGAATAAAGTCACTTGTATTTGTACAAAACAGAATGTGAGGGTGACTGATCCAAAGCAGATCCAGCAGGAATTCATACAGTTCTTCAAAAAGCTGTTAAGTGAAGGTTCCACAGTAATGAC
This sequence comes from Nicotiana glauca, assembly GCA_026770625.1. Classification (NCBI taxonomy): domain Eukaryota; kingdom Viridiplantae; phylum Streptophyta; class Magnoliopsida; order Solanales; family Solanaceae; genus Nicotiana; species Nicotiana glauca. The sequence continues at coordinate 58,223 of MU697312.1, read as the reverse complement.
TGGAATTGATGTTACTATAGGTAGAGATGGACCATGTTTATCACTAGCACAACAGCAAGAAATGATGGTGCCTATATCAAGAGAGGAGATTATAAAGGTGGTTCAAGAATTACCAAGTGACAAAGCTCCAGGAATAGATGGATATCCAGCAGAGTTCTTTAAAAAAACTGGCAAGTAATTGATGAAGATGTCATAAAGGCAATAATGGAGTTCTTTGATACAGGGAAGATGCTTAAAGAAATAAATTATACTACTATCACACTCATTCCTAAGGTGGTAAATCCTAACTTTGTAAAGGAGCTCAGTCCTATTGCATGTTGCTCGACCATGTACAAGATCATTGCTAAGTTGCTCACTAACAAACTAAAGTTGGTAGTAGATTATTTGGTGGGACCTTCACAGTCGGATTTCATAGAAGGAAGAAACATTTTGGAAAATGTTCTACTGGCACATGAACTGATCAAGTGGTACAACCAGAAAACAGTTTCTCCAAGATGTATAGTAAAAATGGATATAAAAAAGGCATACGACTCTATTGACTGGAATTTCTTAAGGACTTTAATGCTAGAATTGGGTATCCCATACAAAATGATCAACCTTATTATGGAGCATGTAAGTACAGTCTTCTATTCACTTCTGATTAATGGAGGTTTGACACCAAAGTTTCAAGCAAAAAAGGGACTAAGACAAGGTGATCCAATGTCACCTTATCTATTTGTTTTGGTGATGGAGCACTTGAACAGGGCTCTAAAGCAACTGAATTCAAATCTAGATTTTAATTATCATCCCAAGTGTGCAAAATTGGAAGTAATTCATATATGTTTTGCTGATGATTTACGAGCGGATAAGGTATCTATTGAATTGATGATGAAAGTATGAAACAATTTGAGAAATTCTCGACTGTATCTGGTTTACAAGCAAATATGAAGAAGAGCTCACTCTATATGGCAGGAATATCTACACAGTATAGAGAAGAAATTCTGAAGAATGAAGCTAACCATTGGAGAAATACCATTCAAATACTTAAGGGTTCCATTGTCCTCAAAGAAGCTCAACATCAACCAATGTATGCCTCTGGTGGACAGAATAGCAGGAAGAATTAGATGTTGGATGACCAGGTTTCTGTCATATGCAGGAAGATTTCAGTTGATCATAAGTGTGCTATTTGAAATGCAAGCACAAGTATTTCTGATTCCAAAGAAAGTACACGAAATGGTTACTGCTATATGTAGGAACTTTCTATCGAAAGGAAGCATTAAATGGAAGAAGGCACCAATAGCATGAGAAATTGTTTGTAAACCCAAAGCAACAAGAATTTTGAATGTTATAAACTTCTTAGTATGGAACAAGGCAGCAATAGGTAAACTACTATGGTCAATAACACAAAAGAAGGACAAGTTATGGGTTTTGTGGATTCATCATCACTATATGAAGAAGAAGGATTTAGAAAATATGGAAACTCCTAAACAAGCTAGCTGGGTGATAAGGAAAATATTTGAAACAATGAGATGGCTAACTACTGGAGTGAAGGAGTTGGAGCTATATGAAGTAAAGGGGAAGTATATAATCAATAAAGCATATACTTCATTTATGCCACAATATCCAAAGGTCAACTGAAAAATATTGTTCTTGACACAAGGAGTATTACCTAGACATCAATTTGTTTTGTGGATGTCATTGCATCAAAGACTAGCAGCGGTGGATAGGCTAAGCAAATGGGCGATAACAGTGCCTAAGGAATGTGTTTTGTGTATGACTGATACAGAGGAAACTCATGAACATTTGTTCTTTGAATGTTCGTATTCAAGGTTTATCTGAGAGCAACTGCTAAAACTCTTTAGAATAAATCGACAAGTAGGAAGTTGGCATGAGGAAACTGCGTGGCTGACAACACGAACAAAGAGCAAAAATGAACTTTGGAAGATCCTGGGAAGTGCATTTGCAGCAACAGTCTATCAAACATGGATGGAAAGAAACTTTCGAAGATCTCAACGGACAAGAAGAGAAAGTAAGGATATAGTTAGAGAAATTATATTACATTTACACATTAAAGGTGAGAGCTATTATAAATGGAGAGGAGTCTTAGAAAAGATAAATAGGTATCCATGTTAGTATAGACATTAAGTTCCGGATGTGGAACTTAAGTGTCAAAATAGGTTATTTTTGTAGGATCCGACTCTAGAATCAAATGAGCAGGTGGATGTACATACTTTCACCTGGTTAAATAAAAGTTTGCAATTTAACAAAACAAAAAGTTTCAAATTTGAATTCTAAAAATGTAAAAAATAGGTAGTATACTCCCCGTTTTAATGTGCTATACATGGCGTGAACCTGGAATAATTTGGCACTGAATATCAGATGATTGTTCCAAACATACTCATTTTAAGATCTTGATAGAGCAACTAAGTAGCTACAAATCTAGGAATTAGTTCTACATTTCTTGGACCATAGATGTCTCAGGAAAAGTCTGATACATACAAGATTCTGATACTTTTGAAAATAAAGAGAGAGTAAGTCCTACACTTACACGTATCAATTCAATAAAAATTGTAGAAATATAGATCTCGCCAAAGAAATGTGCTAGGGTGGACTTACGCAATCCTCGCTAGGCAAAGACGAATTTAGAATTTAAACTTTATAGGTTTAATTTTAAGTTCTTAACATTGAATTTATTATATTTTTAAAATAATAGGTGCATATAAACTATTTGTTGCATTGATAGTGAACTTTTAACAATAAATTTATGCTTACATTGAAAATATTGTGTTATATTTGTATGAGAAATTTTATTATGCGTGAGATACAATTATTACGTGGCAGCGATAAGTTGTATGAGATTTCTCTCATCTTCGCCAAGTGTCTTTTAGGTCCCAATTTTTAGTGAGAGAAAAATATGATGCATTTTGTTGGAACCAAAGTCTTCTCTCTCAACCGAGATCTCTCTCTCTCTCTCTCTCTCTCTCTCTCTCTCTCTCTCTCTCTCTCTCATTTTTTAAACTATCCTCTTCCCTATCTTTCTATTTTTGTCTTTTTATTTACTCAATCGCTTTCATGTTATACGAAAAAGTTGATCTTAAACAAAAATCATAAAAAAAATCTCTTCTGCCATCTACGAGCAATCTAGTTTTTTAGGGGTGTGCATTCGAATCGGTTTATTGATAAATCGAATCGATTATTTGTTATCGAAATTGAAATTGAAAAAATTGAAACCTTATTAAAATGATAACGATAAGCATATGTACAAATCGATAATCGATAAATAATTATCGATAAGGGTCAAAATCGAATCGATAAATCGAATGCACACCCCTAGACTTTAGACACTTGTTAAATGAGTAATTATCTATTGTTGGACTTTAAGTCATTTGGGCTTTAAAGTAAAAGAAGTGTGATTTAAAAATGGAGGGAAAATAAAAATTTGAAGAAGTGAATTTTTGTCTTGCACTTTGTCCCTCATTGGTGAGGGACAACCACATTTATATGATTATATATAGAATCACTTCTTAAAGCTCTTAAAAGGAGTTGAAGAGAATGAACCCTCGCGCCGTCGTCGTCGCTCGACTCGGCTCGGCTTCGGCTTCGGCTTCGGCTTCGGCTTCGGCTTTGGATTTGGATTTGGATTTGTCAATCGATAAGATTATTTTTTTTGGACAAAATTTATTCTATTATTTAATAAATAATTAAATGCTAAATCACTGCTGAAAATAGGCTTCTCTAGCCGCGGTTCAGCCGCGACCGCGGTGGAACCGCGACAGTCAGATTCAGAGAGACTCGAAGGTCAGAAGGCCTCTCTGGCCGCGGTTCTGCCGCGATCGCGGTAGAACCGCGGCAGGTGGCGTATTTTCTGAAAAGGCACCTTTTCTAGACACCTCTTCTGATATTTGCCTATAAATTCTGAGGCAAGGCTGCATCTTCAACATACGAAAAATACTCCAGAACTTCTTTCTTTCTGAATATATTGCATCCTAGTTCGCAGTATTTATGAGCACGTGATTTTTGTCCCAAGCAAATTATTTCAAAAATATATGCAAAAATAATTTTTGTGTGAAACTTGTTGATAATTGTGTGGAAATACCTGAATTTGTTTTTATTTTTGAAAAATAAAGCAAAGAAAATCAAAGCAAAATACCATTTTTGTATTAATTAGAAAATACCAAAAATAGAAATTAATTACTCTTTAATTCTAGAAAATCAGAAAATTAAAAAGAAAAATACAAAGAAAATATAAGGAATAATAAATACAAGAGTAAACTACAAAAATACAGAAAATAAAATAAATAAATATAATATAAAAATACAAGAAAATACAAAAAAGATAATACAAATATAAAATACAATATGTAATACAAAGAAATTGGGCCAAATAACAATTTTAGTGGCCCAGTTGATTAATACACGCCCAGGCCCAAAGAGACCAAACCTGGTCTGCCCAGGCTATGCCAAAACGACACCGTTCATTGTAATTAGATCTGGACCGTTGAAAGTTTTGATCAAACGGTCAAGAGTGATGGCCATCGTTTAAATAAAACGACGTCGTGTATTAGAATCAATCTATGCCGTTAATATCATTCATCCAATGGTCACGATTAAATGACCAGTTAATGAGGACGACGTCATTCCTGGGTTGATTGAATCTGAGCCGTTGGTACATTTAATCCAACGGTCTCAAATCAATCAGAGCTTTTAAATATACAAACAATACGATACATACATCATTATACACTCCCTCGTCTCAAATGAGAAACCCTAGCCGCCCTATCATTCTCTCCACTATCGCCGGAACCCTACCGGCGATGGTTCACCACC
>MU697312.1:22162-48738 GCA_026770625.1 Nicotiana glauca | reverse complement strand
ACTCCAGAACTTCTTTCTTTCTGAATATATTGCATCCTAGTTCGCAGTATTTCTCTCTCAAATTCGTAAGTGTGATTTTGCTCCGTTCTTTGAGTTCGTTGGTATCCTGCAGTTTGTATTGCCACTATTGCAGGAAGGTTTATTCTGTTTTATCCTTGGAGGATTTAATCCATTACCTTGGCAACGTGTGAGGGGGTTAAAATTCCTTAAGGACACACAAGAAAATTGTGGACTCGAAAATTTCTGATTCTTCTACATTTCTTTGTTTTTCTAACAGTTTTCTGTATTTTTTTTATTTTAACACAGTGACGCTTACATCTATTTGTGTAGGTTAATATAACATACAGAATGTATATATATTCCGCTACTATTTTGAAAGCGGCTATACAATATTATTTTCCCTAATCTATACCCTTTCTTTTACCCTAAGTCCCTTACCCTATTATTTCCTCTACCACATTTAAGGAATGATCATATTTAAAGATCCAGGGAATGAAGTTTAAATTAATGAAAAACAGAATTAGCCGTGATGATGTGTTTTATTTTGTTTTGTTTTTTTACACCGTTGGAGTATTGGTGGCATACATTTGATCCCTTGCTTTAGTTTTGTTGCATGTGCTTGTTGACACAATTTTTATATTATAAATGGTGTTCGTCTTATTTTAGCTTCTTTTTGTCCATATTAGTTAGGCACGTTTATAGCGATATACTTTCCGTGGAATCCCACAAATTTTCTTATTGGTGTAATCGATAACCGAATCGATAAGCCCCCAAAAATCTATAAATCGAAATCGAAAAAATCGAAACCTTATTGAAACGATAACAATTAGCATATGTACAAATCGATAAGTAATTATCGATAAGAGTCAAAATCGAATCGATAAATCGAATGCACACCCCTATAGTTTTCAGCATATTTGATCACCATGGTTACATAATAGCTGGTTATGATTAAGAATTATTTTTTACTAGAATTATTGACCTAAATGGGTCTAAAATTGGATCTGATAAGTAATTTTTGATGACTGATTTTTTTTTCTGGGGTTCATGGCAACAACACCAAAAAAAAAACTAAAAAATATATAACAACTATTATGACGATTGTGCCGCTGTTAAATGGCTGGAATTAAGGTGATTTTCGTGGTAGAAAGGTGCTTCTTTGGTGGTGAGTTGGTTTTGGGCGTTGTTATTTGGAGGATACTTGTGCCTTTTTTGTATTTTATGTAATGAAGGAGATATTTGAATGAGGCATAGATGATGTTCGGACATGTGATTTTGGGGGTGGGGGGGGGGAGGAAATAAGATGATGCAGTTGATTAAAAAAATTTTTGTTTATGGGTTAGAAATGAAATCAAAACTCAAGTGGTAAAGAATGGAGGAGATCGGTGGCTGAGGGTCTAGTAAATAAAATTATTTTGACATTGTACACTTGTTACATAATTAATCCCTCACACAATTAATATGTGGCATATCTCACACAAAAAAAATTCTCATGTATGTATGTACATGTGTAAAAATATTGATTTATGTTTAGTCAACAATGGCATGCCAATTGGAAGAGTTGGTGGAAAGAGTTGTTGTTTTATGTTTAGTCAACAATAGCATGCCAATTGGAAGAGTTGGCATGAATGCTAGGAGCTTCCTCCTTTGATGTCACCCATGACATCAATAGGAGGTAGTTTGATGTCACCAATGACATCAAGAGGAGATCCTTACCTCTATAAATAGATGCACTTCTTCATTTATAGAAATCATCCCAAAAAGTAATACAATACATTGTAGTGAGTAGGGAGTTAAGAGAGAAATTCTCTTAAGTGTAATTGGAAAATCTCTCCTTCCTTTGTTAATAATAGAAAGAAAATTGTTCTTTGATGGACGTAGGATTATTTTGATCCGAACCACGTTAAATCTTGTGTTCTTTCTTTTACATTTCCGCTAACAATTGGTATCAGAGCGACATGATTCCTTAACGATCCAAGGAGGAAGAACAAGCAAAGATGAGTTCCATGAAGTTTAAAATTAATAGATTCAGTGGATGCAACAACTTCAATATCTGGAAGATCCAAATGATGGCGTTACTATGGAGGGAAGGTTCAATCCATGCTATTGACGGAAAGTATCCTAAGGATAGATCAGCTCCTGACATGGAGAAGATTGAAGGGGATGCATTGAGTGCAATCCAGCTATCCCTTGCACCTAACGTGCTTTGTGAAGTGAGTACAGGTACCGAAGAGACAGCCAAACAGTTATGGAAAAAGCTAGAAGAGCTATACCAAAACCGATCAGTGACAACAAGGATGTTGTTACAACGGCGTCTTCACATATTTAAGATGGGGTTAGGTACTTCGTTACAAGATCATTTAGATGCGTTCAATAAACTTGTCATGGACTTACAGATTGCAGGAATTAAAAAGGAGGAGGAGACGATTGCATGTTCTTTGCTATTTTCATTGACTTCAGGATATCGTGATATTGAGAATTCACTGATGTATAGCAAGGAGCCTATCAAGCTTGAGCAAGTGCGGCAGGCACTTAACTCTAGTGATGTGCGGAGGCATATCGAAGGAGATAGAGATGACCAGGCAAGTGGGCTCTTTTTGAGAGGCCGGACTAGCCAAAAGGGAAGATCAAATCAAAGTACAGATCAAAGTCTCATGTAAACAAGAAGAATACAGAGTGTTGGGGTTGTGGCAAGAAGGGGAACTTTGAACGAGATTGCCCAATGTCAAAGTCCAAGAAAAAGGCGAGTGCATCTATAGTTGAACAGGTACATGATTTTGATAATGATTATGTACTAACAACATTGTGTAATAATAGTAGTTATGGAAACAAATGGGTGTTAGACTCTACATATGAGGTTCTGAAAAGACTGGTTTAACAGCTATGTTGAAAAGTGGAGGAACCGTAGTAATGGGCAATAATGTAACTTATGCAATAGTTGGTATTGGCTCAGTTTGAGTTTGCTACCATGATGGAGTCATGAGGACTATTACACAAGTCTGTCATGTTCCTGATCTGAAGAAGAATTTGATCTCTTTGGGTACTCTGGATGAACAAGGCTACAGGTACATGAGCGAAGCAGGAACTATGAAGATGACTAAAGGTTCTTTGGTCATGCTGAAAGGAAAGCTGGAGAATGGCCTTTACACATTCGCTGGAAGCACCATTGTTGGATCTGCAAATACATCTACAATGCAGTTATCTAATGATGACAAGGCAAGACTATGGCACAGAAGACTGGGTCATATGAGCGCACGTGGACTAGAGATGTTGAGCAATCGTAACCTTTTGGAAGGTGAGAAGTCAACACACTTGACTTCTGTGACCACTGTGTTCTAGGGAAGAAGAAGAATGTCAGCTTCAGCACTGGCAAACATAAGACAAGAAGAGTGCTAGACTACATCAATTCAGATTTATGGTGTCCCTCTAAACTTCCAACGAAGGGTAAAAAGAGGTATCTTCTCACTTTTATTGATGATTTCTCATGAAAGGTTTGGGTGCATTTTTTGAAGGCAAAAAGTGATGCTTTTGAAGCATTTAAAGAGTGGAAGATTTTGGTTGAAAATCAAATGGAGCAAAAAATCATGTATCTTCGCACAGACAATGGTTTGGAGTTTTGATATGAAGTGTTTAACGAATTATGCAAGGTTCACGGGATCTCAAGACATAGGACTATCAGGCATACCCCACAGCAGAATGGAGTTGCTAAGAGAATGAACAAAACTCTTCTTGAAAAGGCTCGTTGTATGCTCATACAAGCCAAAATATCCAAAGTATTTTGGGCTGAAGCAGTTCACACTGCTGCTTATATTGTCAATCAATCTCCAGCATCGACAATTGACTTTAAGACTCCGAATGAGGTATGGTTAGGTGAACCCTCTAACTATTCATACTTACGAGTATTTGGGTGTCCAGCTTATTATCATGTTAATGAAGGAAAGCTTGAACCAAGGGCTAAGAAGGCCATATTCATAGGGTATGTGGATGGAGTAAAAGGGTACAAATTTTGGTGTTTGTCTTTACTTAAATTTATAGTTAGTAGAGATGTCACCTTCGATGAATCCTCTATACTTAATCCCCGTAAAGTTTCCGTGGAGTTTTTAGAAAACAAGAACAACGAGCAGGTGGAGCCTCCGGTGGAGATTGCCAAGGAAAAGGATCAAGAGACTCAGGTTAAAGATGAGTCAGAAGATGTAGACCTTGAAGAACTTGCTGTCAATGAACCATACACAATTGCGAAGGGGAGGAGAAGAGGCAGACAAGAGAACCGGAACGCCTTATAAATCAAGCAAACTTTATTGCATATGCGTTCGTAACTGCACAAGAAGAGATTAAGGATCTAGAGCCATCCTCGTATATTGAAGCAACTTCTTGCAAGGATGCTGCACAATGGAGGTTAGCCATGACTGAAGAGATGGAGTCTCTTCACAAGAATCAGACATGGGTCTTAGTGAAAAGACAAAAGGGGAAGAGGACAGTTGGATGCAAGTGGATCTACAGAAAGAAATAGGGAATTCCTTAAGTGGAAGATGTTAGGATCAAATCAAGATTGGTTGCAAAAGGTTTCAGTCAGAAGGAGGGAATTGACTATAATGAGATTTTCTCTCCAGTCGTGAAGCATAGCTCAATTCGTGTGCTACTACCATTGGTTGCACAATTTGACTTGGAGCTTCAACAGCTTGATGTTAAAACTGATTTCTTACATGGTGATCTAGAAGAGACAATCTATATAGATCAGCCTGAAGGTTTCCTAGCCGAGGGAAAAGAAGATCACATATGCCAACTAAAGAAGTCTTTGTATGGTTTTGAAGCAATCCCCTAGACTGTGGTACAAGAGGTTTGATGCATTCATGACTACACATGAATTCTCAAGGAGTGTGTTAGATAGTTGTGTGTATCACAAGAAGATGTCTGGTAACTCAATGATTTATTTACTGTTGTATGTTGATGATATGCTTATTGCTGCTAACAACATTACAGAAATAAATGTTTTGAAGAAACTATTGAGTAAGGAATTTGACATGAAGGATTTAGGAGCTGCAAAGAAAATCCTTGGTATGGAGATTTTAAGAGAAGACGGTGTTGTACATATTTCTCAGAAGAGGTATATTGAAAGGATTCTCGAGAGATTCAATATGCATATGTGCAAGCCTGTAAGTACATCATTAGCTCCTCATTTTAAACTTTCAGAGTTACAAATGCCTCAGTCCGAGGATGAGGTGGAGCATATGTCAAAGATTCCTTATGCCAGTGCAGTTGGTAAAATTATGTATGCTATGGTATGCACACGTCCAAATATTGCTCAATCTATAAGTGTGGTAAGTAGATATATGTCCAGCCCGGGAAAGAGGCATTGGGAGGCTGTCAAGTGGATATTAAGATATCTCAAAGGAGCTTCTGATGTTGGTCTGACCTTTCAAAAAAGTGGTGGAGGTATTTCAATTCTCGGTTATGTAGATTCTGACTATGCAGGAGATCTTGACAGAAGAAGGTCCACAACTGGATACATCTTTACCCTCGTTGGCAGTGCCGTTAGTTAGAAGTCGACTCTGCAGTCGATTGTCGCTTTGTCTACGACAGAAGCAGAATACATGGCAGCAGCGGAGCTAATGACGGAATCTATCTAGTTAAAAGGTTTAGTAGTGGAATTGAGTTTGGTTCAGCTGCAATCAACTCTTAGATGTGATAGTCAGAGTGCTATTCATCTAATGAAAAATCAGATATTTCATGAGCGCACTAAACACATTGATGTCAGATTTCATTTTACTCGAGATGTTGTTGAAGAGGGAACTATCATGGCCGTGAAGGTTATCACAAACGATAACGCTACAAACATGTTGACCAAGATAGTCCCACTTGCTAAGTTTTCAAACTACAAAGACTTGGCGGGGGTGCGCATCAAATGATGCAACTCCGAAGAAAATAATTGTTAGGTGGAGGTGGTATGTTCAAACATGGTTTGATTCTTCTTGTTTCTTACAACGGGATTGCCCAGTAAGCTTAGAAGTTTTATCCAGAGTTGTTCATACACACGCTTGAAACGCAAACCAAGGTGGAGATTGAAAATGTTGTTTTATGTTTAGTCAACAATGGCATGCCAATTGGAAGAGTTGGTGGAAAGAGTTGTTGGTTTATGTTTAGTCAACAATGGCTTGTCAATTGGAAGAGTTGGTGGAAAGAGTTGGCATGAATGCTAAGAGGAAGCGTCCTCCTTTGATGTCACCCATGACATCAATAGGAGGTAGTTTGATATCACCAATGACATCAAGAAGAGGTCCTTACCTCTATAAATAGATGCAATCCTTCATTTGTAGAAATCATCCCAAAAAATAATATAATACATTGCAATGAGTAGAGAGTTAAGAGAGAAATTCTCTTAAGTGTAATTGGGAAATCTTCCCTTCCTTTGTTAATAATAGAAAGGCGATTATTCTCTGGTAGACGTAAGATTATTTTGATCCGAACCACGTTAAATCTTGTGTTCTTTCTTTTACGTTTTCGCTAACAATGTGTGTATTAAACAAGCTCCAGAAAAAAATTTGTTGTATAAAAGATTCCTGTGAAGGAGTGTCATGATCCTAAACCCAGACCCGATCGTGATGGCGCCTCTCGTAAAGATAAGGCCAGCCAACACACTTTCAATTCACTTTAAGCAATTAAAATAGTAAATACTAAATCTTTAACAGAAATAAAATCCCAAAATAAACAGTGAACAGTGCAATTTACGAAAACAAAACCAACACAGCCCGACATCGGGATATTACCAGTCATGAGCATCTAAAATAATACTACAAGTCTGAAAGTCTACTCCACTACTACATAACTGAATTAGAGAGGAAATAATATGGGGGAGAATGCACTGGGCTGCGAATCGCCGGACATCTACCTAGTGAATCTCCGAAAATCTGCTGGACAACTTTCAACCCTCGATAGCAGGACCTGTAGCGCCTGAATCTGCACACAGGGGTGCAGGGACTAAAGTGATTAATCCAACTTAGTGACTAATAACAATAATTGAAGACTGAGCAATATAAATTCACGTTAAACACAACAATAAGCTATAAGAGGCAGAACAAAATCAGTAAACATAATTAAATAGTAAAATCTCGTAAAACACCTTTTAAATAGATTAAACAAATAGAGAAAGAACAACTAGAAAGGTAAAACACATAAGAACTTCCCCTCGGACACAGTAATAACAGAATTGTCCCCTCGGGCAATATCACAGAACAATACCAGCCCTTCGGGCTATATCTCATATCACAATGGGTACCCGCGCTTATTGGGGGTGTACAGACTCTGGGAGGGGCCCGTTACGGCCCAAACGCAATATCAAGCCATCTCGTGGTATCATAAACAGGCTCTTGGCCTCATATCAATCACAAGCCATATCGTGGCGTACAATCTCAGGCCCTCAGCCTCATTATCATAATCATATATCACTGTTGCGGCGTGCAGCCCGACCTAAAGTATCCTCATAACACAGGCCCTCGACCTTACTCAGTCAGAATCTCATAAGCCTTTTGGGTAACAGTAAACATGATTCTCAGTTCAAAATATCTTTTAAAATATAATTTAAAGTGTTTAAAACAGAGTAAGATGACTGAGTTTTGAAAACAGTAAAATATGGCATGACTGAGCATAAGTATGAATTCAAACAATGAGGAAAAATATCAATAAAGATCCCCCAAGGGTCCAAACAGTTTGCACAAAGCCCAAATATAGCATTTAGCCCAAAATATAATAATATAAAATAATTAGCTATCAAATACATAGTAAAATAGTTATTTGGGATGGACTAAGTCACAATCCCCAACGGTGCACGACCCCATGCCCGTCATCTAGCGTGTGCGTCACTTCAATATAGTCGAACGCTGTGTAATCCGTGATTTCATACCCTCAGGACAACATTTAAAATCATTACTCACCTCAATCCGACCCAAACTCTAGCTCGCAATACTTTTGCCCCTCGAATCGGCCTCCGGATGCTCCGAATCTACCAAAATGAGAACGTAATCATCAAAATATGCTAAAGGGACATAGCTCGCTCAAAAATAATCGAAATTTGATAAATTTTATGCCATTAGATTCCTTATCTCCCCACGAGTTCATACATATCAAAAGTTTCAAAATCCAACCACAAATGGTCCTTCAAATTCTCAATAAAAGGACTAAGTTTCCAAGCCCTAGTTTCTCAAATTCTAACCTTAATTATAGCTCTAATCCATGAATTAATACCATAAAAGTGATTTTTCATAGTCCAAGACCTTACCTCAATGAAGTCTCCTTGAATTCCCTCTCCAAAATCGCCTAAAGCTCCAAAATTCGTGTTTAAAAATGGTGAAACCCTCTGAAAATCATGAAGAAAGAAATATAAACATTCTGACCCAGGTTTTTCGTACCTGCAATCTAGAGGTCGCACTTGCATGACCGCTTCTGCGGTCCCAAGCGCCTCACCTGCGGTTTCCACTTAAACGGCCAAAATCGCATATGCGATGCTCACTCCGCACCTGCGCCATCGCAGGTGCGGTCAATCAACCGCTTTTGCAGTCACAGCCTTCCTAGGCCTCTTCCGCTTCTGCTAATTATCACTCGCATCTGTGGGGTCGCACCTGTGATCCTTCAATCGCAGATGCAGTTATGACAGCAACCAAAAAGGCTTCAGCTCACAACTTAATTCCAAACCTTCTGTCAACCATTCTAAATAACCCCGAGGTCCCCAAAACCTCAACCAAAAGCACCAACAAGTCTTATACTACCATTCAAACTTATACCAACCTTCAAAACACTTCAAAAAACATCAAAACCACCAAAATACATCAAATTCAAGCCTAAGTTTCTAAAATCTTCCGCATTCCGTTTTTGATAAAAAAGTATACCAAACCACGTCCGAATGACCTAAAATTTTGCACACACATCCCAAATGACATAACGGAGCTACTGTAAATTTTGGAATTCCGTTCCGATCCTTATATCAAAATCTCACCTATCGACCGAAAAATGCCAAAAATTCAATTTCGCCAATTCAAGATTTAATCTACTCCGGACCTCCAAAACACATTCCGATCACGATCCTAAGTCCCAAATTATCTCCCGAAGCTATCTGAACCATCAGAACTCACATCTGAGCCCTCTAACACATAAGTCAACATCTGATTGTTTAAGCTTTCTTAAAAGAGACTAAGTGTCTCAACCTTTTCAAAACCTTTCCGAACCCGAGTCAACCAACCCGATTACGTATAGAACCCACAAACAAAATAAATAGAAGTAGAAATGGGGGAAATAGAGCTGTAACTCATAAGACGACCGACCGGGTCATCACATCCTCCCCCTCTTAAACAAACATCATCCTCGAACGAGTCAAGAAACATACCTAAAGCCTTAATTATGTGAGGATATCTGCTCCGCATCTCCCGCTCGATCTCTCAGGTAGCCTCCTTTACGGGGCAACCTCTCCACTGCACTTTCACTGAAGTTATATCCTTTGATCGCAAACTTCAAACTTGACGCTCCAAAATAGCTAATGGCTTTATATCATAAGTCAGATCACCCTCCAACTGAACCGTGCTAAAATCCAGAACATGAGATGGATCCCTAATATAATTCCGGAGCATAGAAACATAAAATACCGGGTGCACACGCGAGAAACTGGGTGGCAAAGCAAGCTCATAGGACACCTTCCCAATCCTTCGAAGTACCTCAAAGGGGCCAATGAACCGAGGACTCAATTTACCCTTCTTTCCAAATCTCATAACACCCTTTATGGGTGAAACCTTCAATAGAACCTTCTCACCAACCATGTAAGACACATCCCGAACCTTCCAGTCCGCATAGCTCTTTTGTCTCGACTGCGCTGTATAAAGCCTCTCCTAAATCATTGTCACCTTGTCAAAAGCATCCTGTACTATATCTATACCCAATAGCCTAGCCTCGCCCGACTCAAACCAACCAACTGGAACTCTAAACCGCTTCCCATACAAAGCCTCATATGGAGCCATCTGAATACTCGACTGGTAATATTATTATAAGCAAACTCTGCGAGCAGTAGAAACTGATCCCATGATCCTCCGAAATCAATAACACAAGCGCGTAACATGTCCTCTAATATCTAAATAGTGCGCTCGGACTGCTCATCCGTCTGAGGGTGAAAAATTATGCTCAACTCAACCTGAGTACCCAGCTCTCGCTGTACAGGCCTCCAAAACTGTGAAGTAAACTGAGTGCCCCGATCTAAAATGATGGAAACTGGGACACCATGCAAACGAACAATATCCCGGATATATATCTCTGCCAACCGCTCTGAAGAGATAGTAGTACAGATAGGAATGAAGTGCACGGACTTGGTCAGTGGTCCACAATCACCCAAATATCATCGAACTTCTTCAAATTTCGTGGGAGCCCAACTACAAAGTCCATGGTGATCTGCTCCCACTTCCACTCTGGAATATCCATCCGCTGAAGCAAGCCACCTGGTCTCTGATGTTCATATTTCACCTGCTAATAATTGAGACACTGAGCTACAAACCCCACAATGTCTTTCTTCATCCTCCTCCACAAATAATGCTGCCTCAGATACTGATACATCTTCACGGCACCCGAATGAACGGAATATCGTGAGTTATGGGCCTCCTCCAGAATCAACTCCCGAAGCCCATCTACATTGGGCACACATATCCGGCCCTGCATCCTTAACACCCCATCATCACCAATAGTCACATCTCTGGCATCATCATGCTGAAACCTGTCCTTAAGGACAAGTAAATAAAGATCATCATATTGGCGCTCTCTGATGCGCTCATATAAGGAAGACCGAGAAATCACACAAGCCAATTCCCTGCTGGTCTCCGAAATATCCAACCTCACGAACCGATTGGACAGATCCTGAACATCAAATGCAAGAGGTCTCTCCCCAACTGGAATATATGCCAAACTCCCCATACTCACTGCTTTTCGGCTCAAAGCATCGGCCACCACATTGGCCTTCTCCGGGTGATACAAGATAGTAATGTCATAATCCTTAAGAAACTCCAACCACCTTCGCTGCCTCAGATTGAGATCCTTCTGCTTGAAAAAGTGCTGGAGGCTACGATGCTCGGCATACACCTTACAAGACACACCATATAAATAATGCCTCCAAATCTTTAACGGTGAACAATGGCATCCAACTCGAAATCATGAACAGGTTAATTTTTCTCACGAGGCTTCAACTGACGAGAAGAATAAGCAATAACTCTACCCCCCTACATAATAACACACCCAATACAAACTCTCGAAGCATCACAATACACGGTATAAAAACCTGAAGTTGATGGCAATACTAACACTGGAGCTGTGGTCAAGGTAGTCTTGAGCTTCTAAAAGCTCTCCTCACACTCATCAGACCACTGAAATGAACCACCCTTCTGAATCAACTTGGTCAGGGGCGATGTAATAGACGAAAATCCCTAAACAAATCAGCGATAATAACCCACCAAACCAAGAAAGCTGTGAATCTCTGTAGCTGAGGACGATCTAGGCCAACTCTGAACCGCCTATACCTTTTTTGGGTCAACCTGAATACCCTCGATGGACACCACGTGCCCCATGAAAGCCACTGAACTGAGCCAAAACTCACATTTGGAAAACTTTGCATAAAGATTCTCCTCCCTCAATCTCTGCAACACCACTCTCAGATGCTCCGCGTGCTCCTCCTGACTACGTGAGTATACCAGAATATCATCAATAAAAACTATGATAAACGAGTCGAGATACGGCCGGAACACAATGTTCATCAAATGCATGTATGTTGTTGGGGCATTGGTCAGCCCGAAAGACATCACCAAGAAATCATAATGACCATATAGGGTCCTGAAAGCTGTTTTAAGAATATCTGAGTCCATGATCTTCAACTGGTGATAACTTGAGCGGAGATCAATCTTGGAGAACACTCTCCCCCCCTGAAGCTGGTCGAACAAATCATCTATTTGAGGCAAAGTATAATTGCACTTAATTGTTACTTTGTTCAACTGCCTGTAATCAATGCAAATTCTCATCGTGCCATCCTTCTTCTTCACGAAAAGAACCGGCGCACCCCACGGCGACATACTAGAACGAATGAACCCCTTGTCAAGGAGTTCCTGAAGCTGCTCCTTTAAATCCTTCAACTCTGGCGGTGCCATATGATACGGAGGAACAGAAATGGGTTGAGTGCCCGAAATCAGATCAATACCAAAATCAATATCCATGTCCGGTGGCATGCCCAGCAGGTCCGCGGAAAACACATCGGGGAAATCCCTCACGACTGGAACAAATTCAATACTGGGAGTCTCTGCACTGACATCCCTCACAAATGCTAAGTATGAAAGACAACCTTTCCCAACCATACACTGGGCCTTCAATAAAGAAATCATCCTACTGGGGACATAATCGGTCGAACCTCGCCACTCAATCCGTGGCACACCAGGCATAGCCAAAGTCAATGTCTTGGCATGACAGTCCATAATAGCCCGGCAGGGAAATAACCAATCCATGCCTAAAATAACATCGAAGTCTAACATACATAACAAAATTAGATCTACTCGGGTCTCCAGACCCCCAATAGACACAACGCACAACTGGTACACACGGTCTACCACAATTGTATAGCCCATCGATGTAGAGACATGAATAGAAGAAATGAAGGACTCGTAGAGCATATCCAAATAGCGGGCAAAATAAGATGACACATAAGAGAAAGTAGAACCATGGTCAAATAACACCGAAGCATCCATGCGGCAGACTGAGATAATACCTGTAATCATCGCATCTGAAGCAATCGCATCAGGCCTAGTTGGAAGTGTATAGAAGCAGGCCTGACCACCACCACCGGATCGACCTCCCCCTTTAGGGCGACCCCTAGATGACTGCCCTCCACCCTTAGCTCGGTGGGTGGGTGGTGAAGTGGCTGGGGCTGAGGCTGATGGCTGACCCCTCTGCTAGGATGAACCCCCAAGACAACGAGGACACTGCCTCCATATGTGACCCATCTCTCCACACTCATAGCAACTCCCTGGTGCTGGAGACGGGGACTGATGGGAACCCCTAGCATTAGAATGACTAGCAGACGTCCCTAGCATAGAAGAATCCTGAACTGATGGAGCACGGGATGAACCCTGGGCTGGAAGTGCACTAAGTGAGGAATGACCCTATTGAGAACCGTGATAACCATAGCCTGATGATGCCCCACGATAAACTGGGCGAGCTGACTGAGCATGCCTGAACTGACGGCCTCTGGTGCGCTGATACTGGTCCCTCGAAGGAGCACCCCCAAAACTACCATGACCTCGAGGCCTCTTAGCCTCCCTCTCCTCGTGCTCCTGGCGACGAACTGACTCAATCTCACAAGTAATATCCACAACCTCCTCAAACATAGCACCTGACACTCTCTCCCTAGTCATGAGAACCCAAAGTTGGTAGGTGAGGCCATCAACAAACCTCTTGATCCTCTTTCTCTTTGTAGCAACCAGCCAAATAGCATGTCGACCTAACTCTGAGAACCTCATCTCATACTGAGTAACAGTCATATCCCCATGTCTAAACTACTCGAACTGCATACGCAGCTCCTTCCTACAAGACAGTGGAACATATTTCTCCAAAAATAAAGCGAAGAAATGCTGCCAAGTAAGAGTTGCCGAACCAACAAGCCTACACCTCTCATATGCCTCCCACCAGGTGAAGGCAGCTCCGGTAAACTGAAAGGTCGTGAATGCAACCCCGCTGGTCTCCAGAATACCCGCGGTGCGAAGAATCCTCTGACATCTATCTAAGAAGCCCTGGGTATCCTTGCCTTCAGCACCACTGAAACTAGGAGGCTGGAGCCTGCCAAACCTCTCCAATCTATGCTGCTCATCGTCTAGCATAACTGGAGCGACGTAAGCCTGAGCAGCTAACACAAGCTGGGCTAGTGGTGCCTCCGGTGTTTGCAAACCTTGAACCACCTGATCGGGTGTGCGGGCGGCGGGAGTCTGAGAGACTCCCCTGCTTGAGAAGTGGTTGCGGTAGTAGAGACCGCGACCGCCTGAGCAAGACTCGTACATACTGCTAAAATCTGGGCCAAAGTCTGCTAAAGACCCGGAATCACAATGGGCATAGCTGGTGCCTGAGCTGGTGCTGCTGGAGCGTCTACAACTGGGACCTGCTCCTGGACTGGGGCGGCTGGTGGATCTGTAGGTGCTGCCCAAGCAGCTGTGTGGGCTGCACTTCTGCCCCTACCACAGCCTTGACCGCGTCCTCGGCCTCTAGTGGCTCCAGCTGGTGGTACTGGTGGTCATCTATCCTGACCGATCGCTCGTATCCTCGCCATCTATGAAAGAATAGAATAGCAGAAGTTTAGTACTCGGATCAACAGATTTGCACGACAAGAATTTCAAGAATATGGAATTTTCCTAAAGGTTCTGCAGCCTATCGAAGATAAATACAGACATCTCCGTACCGATCTGTGAGACTCTACTAAACCTGCTCATGACTCGTGAGACATATGTAACCTAGGCTCTGATACCAACTTGTCAGGACCCTAAACCCGGATCTGGTCGTAATGGCGCCTCTCGTGAAGACAAGGCCAGCCAACACACTTCTAATTCACTTTAAGCAATTAAAATAGTAAATACTAAATCTTTAACAGAAATAAAATCCCAAAATAAACAGTGCAGTTTGCGAAAACAAAACCAACACAGCCCGACATCGGGGTGTCACCTGTCATGAGCATCTAAAATAATACTACAAGTTTGAAAGTCTACTCTACTACTACATAACTGAATCGGAAAGGAAATAAGATAGGGGGAGAATGCACTGGGCTGAGAATCGCCGGACAGCTACCTAGTTAATCTTCGAAAATCTGCTAGACAACTCTAAACCCTCGCTAGCAGGACCTGTAGTGCCCGAATCTGCACACAGGGGTGCATGGAGTAAAGTGAGTACTCCAACTCAGTGAGTAATAACAATAAATGAAGACTGAGCGATATAAAATCACGTTAAACACAATAATAAGCTATAAGAGGCAGAACAAAATCAATAAACACAATTAAACAGTAAAATCTCATAAAACACCTTTTAAATAGATTAAACAAATAAAGAAAGAACAACTAGAAAGGTAAAACACATAAGAACTGCCTTTGGCATAGTAACAACAGAATTGACCCCTCGGGCAATATCACAGAACAATACCAGTCCCTCAGACTATATCTCATATCACAATGGGTACTCCCGCTCACTGGGGGTGTACAGACTCCGGGAGGGGCCCCTTACGGCTCAAGCGCAATATCAAGCCATCTCGTGGCATCATAAACAATCTCTCGACCTCATATCAATCACAAGCCATCTCGTGGCATACAATCTCAGGACCTCGCCTCATTATAATAATCAGTATATCACCGCTGTGGAGTGCAGCCCGACCCAAAGTATCCTCACAACACAAGCCCTCGGCCTTACTCAGTTAGAATCTCTTAAGCCCCTTGGGCAACAGCAAACATGATTCTCAACTCAAAATATCTTTTAAAATATAATTTAAAGTGCTTAACAGAGTAACATGACTGAGTTTTGAAAATAGTAAAATATGGCATGACTGAGCACAAGTATAAATTCAAACAGTGAGGAAAAATATCAGTAAAGATCCCCTAAAGGGTCCAAACAGTTGGCACGAAGCCCAAATATGACATTTAGCCCAAAACATAATAATATCAAATAATTATCTATCAAATACGCAGTAAAACAGTCATTCGGGATGGACTAAGTCACAATCCCCAACGGTGCACGACCCCACGCTCGTCATCTAGCGTGTGCGTCACCTCAACATAGCCGAACGTTGTGTACTCTAGGGTTTCATACCCTCAGGACAGCATTTAAAATCATTACTCACCTCAATCCGGCCCAAACTCTAGCTCGCAACGCTTTCGCCCCTCGAATCGGCCTTCGAATGCTCCGAATCTACCAAAATCAAAACGTAATCATCAAAATATGCTAAAGGGACACAACCCACTCGAAAATAATCAAAAAACAATACAAATCCCAAAATTAACCAAACCCGACATGCGGGCCTACGTCTCGAAATTCGATAAATTTTATGTTATTAGATTCCTTATCTCCCCACGAGTTCATACATATCAAAAGTTCCAAAATCCGAATACAAATGGTCCTTCAAATTTTCAATCAAAGGCCTAAGTTTCCAAGCCCTAGTTTCTCAAGTTCTAACTTTAATTACAGCTCTAATCCGTGAATTAATACCATAGAAATGAGTTTTCATAGTCCAAGACCTTACCTCAATGAAGTCTCCTTGAATTCCCTCTCCAAAATCACCCAAAGCTCCAAAATTCGTATTTGAAAATGGTGAAACCCTCTGAAAACTGCGAAGAAAGAAATATAAACATTTTGACCCATTTTTTTTGCACTTGCGGTCCAGTGGTCGCACCTGCGGTTTCCACTTAAACAGCCAAAATCGCATCTGCGATTCTCACTCCGCACCTGCGCCATCGCAGGTGCAATCAACCAACCGCTTTTGCGGTCACATCCTTCCTAGGCCTCTTCCACTTCTGAAACTTGTCACTCACATCTGCGGGGTCGCACCTGCAATCCTTCAACCACAAATGCGGTTATGACAACAACCAAAAAGGGCTTCAGCTCACAACTTAATTCCAAACCTTCCGTCAACTATCCGAAATTACCCCGAGGGATACAGAACCTCAACCACAAGTACCAACAAGTCTTATACTACTATTCAAACTTATACCAACCTTCAAAACACTTCAAACAACACTAAAACCACCAAAACACATCGTATTTATGCGTAAGGTTCTAAAATCTTTCGCATTCCGCTTTTGATCAAATAGTATACCAAACCACGTCCGAATAACCTGAAATTTTGCACATACATCCCAAATAACATAACGGAACTACTATGACTTTCAAAATTCCATTTCGACCCTTATATCAAAATAGCACATATCAACCGGAAAACGCCAAAAACTCGATTTCGCCAATTCAAGCCTAGATCTACTCCGGACCTCCAATACATATTCAGATCATGCTTCTAAGTCCGAATTCGTCTCCCAAAGCTACCCAAATCATCGGAACTCACACCCGAGCCCTCTAACACATAAGTCAACATTCGATTGACTTTTCCAACTTAAGCTTTCTTAAAAGAGACTAAGTGTCTCAACCTTCTCAAAACCTTTCCGAACCCGAGCTAACTAACCCGATCACCTATGAAACCGACAAACAAAGCAAATACAAGTAGAAATAGGAGAAACGGAGCGGTAACTCATGAGACGACCGGCCGAATTGTCATAAGGACGGTGTGTAACAATAAGTTAGTTATAAGCTCGAAGAGTAAACAACAACAATAACAACAACAACAATAACAACAACGATAACAATAATCCAGTAGAATCCTATAAGTGGGGTTTTGGGAGGATAATGTACGCAAATCTTAGCCTTACCCCGGGGAGGTAGATATGTTGTTTTTGAAAGATCCTAGGCTTGAGAAGAAAAATTGAAGCAAGTAAATATCAACAACAAACCAGAAAAATAAAACCAACAATATATGAACCGAAAAAAACAGATGGAAGAAAGCAATAGCAATAGTCAAGTAGTAACAATGACAAGTTATTAGAAAATCGAAGCAGAAGATAGTACTAAAAATAATGCTAACACTAGCACTCTAAGACTCGACAAAGTACTAGCAGGCTAGCCCTAATAAAATCGAAACGGGTTAGAAAAATACACTACAACATATTATCCTTCTACCCTGATCTTTGACCTCTATACCCTCATATCAAGGGGCATGTCCTTGGTAAGCTGAAGTTGCGTCATGTCCTGCCTGATCACCTCTCCCCCAATACTTCTTAGGTAGTCATCTACCTCTTCTCCTACCTGTCAACGCTAACCGTTCACACCTTCTCATTGGGGTATCTAGGCGTCTTTGTATCACATGCTCGAACCATCTATGTCTCGATTCTTGCATCTTATTCTTCATGGGGGCCACACCCACTTTCTTTCTAATATCCTCATTCCTAATCTTATCCAACCTAGTCTACCTACATATCCATCGCAACATTCTCATTTTAGTTACGTTCATCTTCTGGATATGTGAGTTCTTGACTGACCAGCATTAATTCAGCCCCATATAATATAATTGGTCTAATCACCGCTTGCACATCATAGTGCTGTATTGAGGTGACTTGCACGCCGGATAACAGGCGTGGGGTAGAGCACCATTGGGGATCGTAACTGATCTTTTAGTTTTGGTGGCACATTCTTGTCACATAGGACACCGGATGCTTACCTCCATTTTATCCATCCCGCCCATATACGGTGTAGCACATCCTCGTCAATTTCCATGTACCCTTGGATAACTGACACAAGATACTTGAAACTTCCTCTCTTACGGATCACACGTGAATTAAGCCTCACGTTTATATCCATTCCCCTCGTTTCGCTGCTAAACATGCACTCTATGTACTCTGTGTTAGTCTAGCACAACTTGAAACCTTTAGACTTTAAGGTCTGTTGGACAACGTCTGATGGACAGCGTCTCGCGTCTCATCAGTTAGTACTGTATCATCGGCGAATAACATGAACCATGGTACCTCCTCTTGAATATGATGTGCAAGTGCATCCGTTGCCAAAGTAAATAAGAACGAGCTGAGCGCAGATCCTTGGTGTCAATCGGAAAATGTTCCGAGTCTCTTCTCATTGTCCTCACCCGAGTCTTAACTCCATCTTACATGTCCTTAATCACTCTAATGTATGCGACAAAAACACCTAGCCTCCAAGCATCTCCGAACCTCCCTAGAGGCTTTGTCGAAGAGTAAACTATGTATTAATTAATACGCCTAATTATATTCGTTTCTGTACTCATTGTACATAGTTCCTTGTTGACATAAACCAAAAGTTGATCAGAAAATGCATAATTAACTGAAGTATTTTAAGAAAAAACATATAGTTCTCTGTCAAATTTGATACAGCATGGATTGAGGGGAAAAAGTGAGTGATTCTGTAAAAAAAAAAAAATATATATATATATATATATATATATATGCTCCTCGTTGGACCATAAGGAAATGATTCTACAATGTGACTCACAAGTCACCATGAGAATTTTGAAGTATGTGGTCGAAGTTGATCCAAATATGTACAACATCTAATATTCTCCTAATTAATTATTATATCAAGTGCAGAACCTTATGCTGCAATAAAAAAAATTATACGTACTAGGTTTTTAAAAAAATCTTGAGGATTCCCTTCAGAAAAAAATTATTCAATACCCGGTGTAAATTAAGGTAATAGTACATATTAATCATGGTTAAGTGGTAAAACTTAGGTAAAATACACATTATCTTGGATAAATAATTCTTGGATCATCATATTAAATTATGTGAACCAACTCACTTAAAAATCTAAAGTATTATAGAGAAGAATTTTCTTGTTTCTTGTGACTTTGATTCCAAAATAACTTATTTTGCACATAAATCTGATAATTAGGCAAGCATAGCGTCACAAGTAAATTAAATTCATAAAATGAGTAAAATTTAATCCTTTGAAAATGAGACATAAATTTATTTGCAAGAAGATGTATTTTCACATTATCCTACAATGTTTTCTGAGGATAAAAAAAGGTAAGTAAATTATATATAGGTAGACTTTTATTTTGGTTGGACTATAGAGTTTCCCTTTCATTTGAATTAATGGCCAAAAAAGAGGGCATCAAATGATTCACCTTTGCACACTTTGTCAAATATGGAGTCCTAGCCAAGACTTCAACTCCTTTTCTTGTCAAGAATTGAGGATAATGAAATGAGAGCAAACTATAAAATATATACATAATGGAGTAAAAAGTAAGAGTGGACCAAACATAATTTTTAATTTTTATAAAGCTTTTGAGTGGAGTTCCCTATTCCCACTCGAAAAGACAACCTTTTAAAAGAGAAAAAAGTGGAGGAAAAAAGGGAAAGAAAAGAAAATACCCTTATCTTTTTAACCCCCTAAAAGTTATTCCTCTCCCACACAAAAGAACATCAACTAGGAACCAAGAAAGTGATCCCTTTTCATTTCTTCCCCTACTTTTGAGAGCACACATGCCTCCAACATATTAATATTAAAAAATAAATTACTCATACTCGATATTTATGTTAATCAAATAATTTAATCTCAAGAATTATAAATTAAAGAATGGAAATAGTTTCTTTACCTTCACAAAGTAGGGTTAAGAGCTGCGTACACATTATCTTCTTAAATCTCACCTGTAAAATTACATTAAGTTTGTTGTTATTATTGTTGTTGTAGTTATAAATTAAAGGGCTAATATATACTAAGATTAATTGATAAAAGCCAAACATGTTGTCTTATATAGTTAGTTTGATGTAAGTACTATATGCAAATTAATAAGATTCTGTTGGACAAAATATTCTTATGAAGTACTTCCTCCGGTCCAAAATAAGTAATTTTTTGGATTTTTTCACACAAATTAAGAAATTCACATTTTAACATTAATTAACAATAGAATTGACCATATTAACCTTTAGTATCTCACACAAACACTCCTAACACATATTCCAATACTATTTACTACAAAGACAATGTAGGAAAAAAATAATTAATTCATTCTTGAAATATGAAAAAATCACTTATTTTGGACCACAAGAAAAAGGCCAAAAAATCACTTATTTTGGACCGGAGGGAGTATAATTTAACCCCCCCTCCAATATCCACTTCTTGACTTGGGGATTGGGTGGGGGTGGGGAGAGTGTTTATAAGGATAGGATTCCATCTAGTACCTCTAAAATTTGGCAGACTTTCTAGGGGAAGTCAACTAGAAAGCTGACTTTTTTGTATCATTATTCTAAAAGAACATTTTCTTGTGATGCTGCCTCCCACTTTGGTGATTTAGGGCAGTGTGGTATTGTTTTTACATGCATATATAAAAGAATATAATATGATCTGTACAGCATTAGTGACCCTTGTCATTCTCCCATCTTAATTACTACTCTCTTAATTTGACCAATCACTATCCAATTTTTGACCATAGCTTTGGCAACCTCAACTGTCTTTTATATATTATATGAATTGTCAATAAAGAATTGCTCTAATTTTTACTAGTACATTTTTGGTATATATCATAACACTTCACGTATACCTCAAAACATTCATGTCAATATCTAAAAAGGACAAATTTTAATATTCATCCATTATCATAATTAATTATATGAATATATTTTAATTTTGGAAGTCACTTACAGGTTACAATGTTGTTTTATACAAATTATAAAGAGTGAAATCTAAAAATAGTCAGATTTATAAGTAGTACTTGAAAAATAACCTCAATTTCTAAAGTAATCAAAATTTAGTCACTTTTCATGTAAAGATAAATCTGAAACACTGTTCAAAATCCGAAAATATTCCAGCATAATATACTGGAGTTTCGGTATAATATACTGGACTTCCAGCATAATATACTGAACCTCCAGCATAATATGCTAGAAGTTCATACACAGGTCCTCCAATCTCCGGTATATTATGCTGGAACTTTTCGTGTGTTGGAGTTCCAGCATAATATGCTGAAGTTCATATACAGGTGCACCAATCTCCAATATATTATGCTGGAATTTTTCATGTTGCAGCAAAATAATGATTATTTTTCAATAACTTTGTAAACGCTGACTATTTTTTAATTATCGGTCCAAAAACTGGCTAGCCCATGCTATTTTCACAATTTTAAAGCTTTTAAGGATTTGTTCCGTTAACTATCAAAATTTAAACTTTGATGCGATATTCTTAATTGTTCTTTCATAATCTTCCACTAGTAATAGTATAATAAATTAATCAAATTTATATCTTAAACTTTGTATTCCATCAAAGAGTATAAGGAAATGTTTAATCAAATTTCTTTTATATTCTTCCACCATAATTGTTTCACTGAAAAGTTTCACTTCATCATGTCTTCGAATGTGATTCCTTCTTCATAACTAAATTTTAAAAAAGTTAGGGAATAATTAAGAAGAATCACTTCGTAATAGTCTAACACATTATGTAGGGAATTAGTAGTCTTTATTTAATCTAATGCTTTTTTCTTGAGATATGGATGATGATGGTGCACAAAAAAGACAATGAAAAATTTAAACGGGGAACATTATAAGTCAACTTTTTGTCCGAAAGTACTCTTTGTGAGAATTATTTTAAAGGGTCTCTCTCTTTTCAATCCATGCATATCTTTTTTTTTTTTTTTTTTTTTTTTTATCCATGCATATCCATACAATAAAATCAACTACTAGTAACAGTATTCTCCTTTCATTTCAGCTTGTGTAACCCTATGTTTTCTTTTATGTTCGTCGCAAAAATTGACCTTTTTCCAAGTATGAAAACAATCATTATTAAAGCAATAAAAATTAGTGACAGACAAATTATGTAGCTAAACAGAAAAATTAGTTACTAATTCTATTAGCAACATATTGTATAAAAAAAGTGTTACCTACAAGTGATTTAATGACGATATTCATAGTTAATTTTAATTTTTTTGTAGTAAATACTTTATATTCATTATATATATATATATAACATCACAAGTTTTAAAAGATTTATAGCTATACACATATTATAGTATATTTATAACATATTTAAAAAGAGGAGCCTTGGCGTAACTAGTAAAGTTGTTACCATATGATCAGGAGGTCAGGAGTTCGAGCCGTAGAAACAACCTATTGCAGAAATGTATGTTAAGACTACGTACAATAGACCGCTGGACTCGCGCATAGCGAAAGCTTAGTGCATCGTGCTACCCTCATTTATAGCATATTTATGACGATAAAATTTTAACTTTTTAATTATATTCTAAACATAGTCGGTCAAATATATTCACATAATAAATCGAATTAAAGAGAGTAACAAATATAGTAGCTCTATTTATTATGATGTCACATGTGTGTTGATCATAATCATCACCATTCATCATTAAGAGCAGCAACAAGTCAAACCTAATCTAGTAATCTATGCACCTTGTGGGGTCACTTTGCCAAACATCATGTCCCAAAATGTTCACTATGGATACATACTTGATATTTGCAAAGGCATCCTTATAACTTTACATATTACTCTTTTCATGACCTCTTATATAAATTTTTTTCTTCTCGTTCAACAGGTTTCAAATTCACCCCTTTAGTTTTCTAATGTTGCATATTACTCGTTTTAAATGCTAATATAACTGATCTTTTAATTGTTTCCTCAGGAAAATTGGAATCTTTTAACTAAGGTTAAGTAGTTCATTTCAATAGTTTGAATTCTCACACAAAAAGTAAATATGATTAATTATTAAAAAATCCCTTCTATGCTATATTGCTGGAATGGTTCGGAAAGCATGAAACTATATATTAACAATGTAAAAATAGTACCGCTAGCCAGTTTTCGGACTGGTCATTCAAAAATAGCCAACGTTTACAAAGTCAATGAAAAATAACCATTATTTTGCTACAACACGAAAAGTTCCATAATATACTGGAGATCGGTGCACCTGTGTATGAACTTCCAGCATATTATGCTGGAATTCCAACACGCGCGTGAAAAGTTCCAATATAATATACTGGAGATTGGAGCACCGTTGCTCCAATCTCCAGTATATTATGTTGGACCGTTATATTATACTGGAACTCCACTATAATATACTGGAGTATTTTTACGGATTTTGAACAGTGTTTTCGTTCAGATAGTCTTTACATGAAAAATGGCTAAATTTCGATTACTTTTGAAAATGTGGCTATTTTAAATAATCACTTATAAATCTGGCTATTTTTGAATACAATATACCGGAGACCCTCAATAAGCAAGCTTACGGTAGTATTTCTTATGTTAACGATTTAACTTTCTGAGGTAAAAATTGCACGGGGCGCCCTATTTGGTCGCCCCTATTTAACCTATACCCATTTTTTTTTAAACTTTTAACTTGTACCCACTTTTTAAATAACTTCAGCCCCCTTTCTCCTCCTCCTTGCTTTGCAACTCTCTCGAATCATATACAGGAGAATCTCAGCTAAGAACCTTAGGACGTTCTTCCCATGCAGTGATACTATATAAATGAACACTTTCTTCCTGGTCTCTCAATTACTAACAAAGGAATTGACACATTCAAACAAAAATTAAAGTAATGCTAGATTAATGGAGGACTCGTGTCTTTATCATTGCCCAAGGGGTTTCTTTATCTTCATATATATTCAAGGATACATATTATCCATAGAGATCTGGAGGCGAATAACAATATTTTTCTAGACGGTAATGAACCTCAAATATCAGATTTTGGATTGTCGTATGTTTTTGGTGGCAAAGATTCGGAAGCTAAGACAAATCGAGTTGTTGGAACTTAGTAATCATGCATGCAACCTACCTGAGCACAAATAGTTCTTCCTGCACAAAAGCTTCAGGTCTAGAGCTGAAGTTCACCAGTTACAAACAAAAACTTCAGCTCTAGAGCTGAAGTTCGACAGTTACAAAATAAAACCTTCAGCTCTAGAGCTGAAGCTTACAAACAAAAACTTCAGCTCTAGAGCTGAAGTTCGACAGTTACAAAACAAAAACTTCAGCTTACAAACAAAAACTTCAGTTCTAGAGCTAAAGTTCACCAGTTACAGACAAAAACTTCAGCTTTAGAGCTGAAGTTCGACAGTTACAAAATAAAAACTTCAGCTCTAGAGCTGAAGCTTACAAACAAAAACTTAAACAGTTACAAAACAAAAACTTTAGCTCTAGAGCTGAAGTTTGCCAGTTACAAACAAAAATTTCAACTCTAGAGCTGAAGTTCGACAGTTACAAAATAAAAACTTCAGCTCTAGAGTTGAACTTCAGACCCGACTACTAGAATGCTGAAATTTTGCGTGATTGCCTTTGCTACTTCAGCCCCGTATGCTGAAGTTATGCGAAAAGCGGGTGCGCTTGCAAATTTTTTTATAAAGCGGGCACAAGTTAAAATGTGACACAAAAAATGGGTATAGATGCAAATACCCCTGAATTCAGATAATATTGTTATTTTAAGATGCGAAGTAACGTCCTCTTTTTTAAGGATGTTGTATCAGACATGGCTTTTTAGTTGAGAGTATTCTCAAATAAGTTTCTACTATTTTATTATCATCAATTATGAATTCAAAAATTGTTAAGTTTGTTAAATATGACCTTTTGTCTGAATCTTAGGGGTGACTTAAGGGAAGGCTAGCAAAATCTTTGCTTTAAGACCCCAAAATGTTGAGACCCGAAAAATTATTAATAGTGGATACATAATAATATTTTCTCTTAGAGAAAAAGTTTGTAGAAAAAGTACAATTTTTATTTAAAAAGAGAGAAAAAAAGACTGTCCATTTGTTAACAATACTCAAATTCATATTAGTTAATAATTCCTTTTTAACACATCCAAGATAAGGTATTGCAAATATATGACTAACATCTAATTAACCTGAATTAACCTTTACTAAATTTGACATGAATTAACATATGTCAAAAACATAAATATATATTTCTTTATCCGAGAAGAATGACGGGATTCGAAAGACTTTAACACTAAAGTATTTATGTTTTGTGTCAATTCAATTTTTTTTTTCTCAACAATTTTGTAGATAAACTCACATGTTTAGATGATGATGAATGCTACCTTGACTCGTTCTTTAAATTCTACTCTACTTGTTCAACATTTTAAAGAGAAAATCAACTTACTAGTTGTTTCACTTCCACTCAATGCCAAAAGCATGACAAAATAAGGTACTATAAGGGAGTTTACCCAATCAACAGTTTGATAAATTGCCAATGTAGATTTACCCTATTTGTCCTTCTTTTTTTTTTTGTTCTCATGTCTAATCCCAAACCTACCACAATGCTAATGTAGTTCAACATCAAAATATTACATAGCAAGTAACTAGGTGAAATTACACAACATGTCTTTCTGGGCAAAACGAATTCGACTTCAAAATTCATGTAATATCCCATGATATAGAAAAACGTATAATCTGAATTACTCCCTCGTAATGATATCAGCTCTAATCCGACTGAACAAACAATTGGAAGTTAAGGTTAGACAGCCAAGGGATCCTGCAGAGCATGCCAAGCCACGACGTCTTTGTATGCCAAGTTACCTCCAAAAATATCCAAAGCACTGCCCACAGTTACATCCACACGCCCCATCCCTGAAAGTTTGATCTTCTCCAGATCAGCCATCACAGTGACACCACCGGCATATGTTACAGGAATCTGAGAGCCACGTGAAGATAAAATTTGGTCACTTCATCTAGAGTACGAGGGCAACGAAATCAAAGAATATATAGACTAGTGGAGAACCTCTATGTAGTTGTTTATTTAGGGTGATTGATCTACATCTTTCCCCTTAACCCTGGGGCTATGTCTCGGATATAAGCGACTAGCTCGTATGTGGATTCCCCTTTATCTAATGCCACGCCTTGCGACAAAAGGGGAGTCCGTGGGTCACAAAGTCACAGACTTCTTTTTTTATTTTTTTTTTGGGGAAGAGGGGGGGTCCACCGTTAAAGAACTCAATTGTTCTCCGATAACCTGGTCATTGACTAAACTCCCTTAAAGCTTAAAAG
>MU697312.1:6645-21937 GCA_026770625.1 Nicotiana glauca | reverse complement strand
GGGGGGGGGGGTGGGGGGGGGGGGGGGCACCGGCAAAGAACTCAATTGTTCTCCGATAACCTGGTCATTGACTAAACTCCCTTAAAGCTTAAAAGTAGATCACTGCTCATTCAGCGTTACTTTAAAAAGGGGGAACAGATAAACATGAACTTGCAGAGAAGCATTTTGTCCCTACAAGCATTGCCTGATGGAATCTGTTTATAATGCTCCCCAGAATAGCAGAATGAGAAGCCACAATAGTGAAAAAACTAGTTAATATAAACAGCAGTCAATAATATAAACTGCACTTACGGGGGAATACTTTCCAAGCAATGCCACAAGCTCCTCATCTATTCCCAGCCTGTGTTACACAAGAAACACATGTCAAATTTTTTAATTCGCACATAATTTACGAACCATTTGTCCGATTAAAATGATGAACACGGATATCCAAATAATATTTCTCTTTAACAACTATTCTCACACCCCACTTGTGAGACTACACTGGTTATGTTGTTGTTGTAACCATTATCTCTCACGAGTAGCTTCACATTCTAGTGTACTATATTTTGAGAATGCTGCAGAAGAAAATACATGCGCACCAATATAAGAGCTTTCATTTTCAGACAACAGGCAATGGACCTTTGCTCAATCAGGCAGATTCAAGATAGTTATGGGAAATTCCTCATTATTAAACTAGTTAATAATACAAGCTAATAAAAAGTGTAAAAACTCAAAGCAGATCAGGAAAATAGAAAAACTTAGGTCAGACCTCAGCCAATTATAGAGCCATTTGTGGTGGTGAAAGTCGAAATAGTAGTGGAAACGAGGGGAACTCGCACAAAGGGCAGTGATTTAACTATAAGAGAAATATCTAATGATCTCGAGGTAACTCAAAAATATAGGCATTTGTGGGTTCAATGCGAAAATTGTTATGGATTAAATTATAAGAAATTTTTGAAATCAAAAATGAACATTTGAGAACAATGTGGATATCATTTGAAAATGAGTAGTTCAAATAGAATTGAACTTTTGAACAATGTGGATATCGCAGCTTTCATTCTTTTTCTTTTTCATTTTTCACAGGACATTAGGACAGTTATTGGCCTAACGACCTAGTTGTCTATGTCATTGGTATGAGGCATATTTCAAACATCAAAGAGTCTTTCATTAAACGATTGCGTCAACTGCTATTGCAGCTCTATACTGACGATACATAGAAAAAGTACTGGGACTTACTTTTTGCCTTCAACATCAACTCCATGGACCAGAAATTCATCAGCATAGTCTGCAAGAAAATTCAGAACTTTCTCATTGAGACGTACATCAGTAAACTTCTGCCATCTGTCTGTGACAATTACATATTCGCCATCCTGCATGTTCTTTCAAGTCATTGGATCTATCATAGCAGAAAGAAAGGAGAGCAGTAACTGAGTCTAGTTTTACAAATTTAATCATCTATAGCCCTGAGCCAGTCCCAGACAAGAATCTCCTCTACATTAATATGAAGAACTCTTTCTTTCTAGGAGCCACAAAAAAATGGATACCTTTCTATCTTTTATTGTTTATCAAAGATAATTTCCTTTAAAAAGTGAATACCTTTTTACGGCAACTAAGATCCAGAACAAGCCTCTTTTTTCCAACGAGAGAAGCAAGTTCCTTAAGCCTCTCAAGGTCCATTTGCCCATTGTTAAAGACATACTGCAACATAGACAATAAGTATCAGATAGAGAGGATCTAGTAATATAAAAATATTGAGAGGGCTTCCAAAGCAAATCATGTGTCATTTGGAAAGCAATAGAAACATAACCAATCACAATTTAGGACTATTTTCATTTTCTGTATAAAAAATGAGGCATGTCGTAAAAATTTTACAGAAAACATTGGGAGAAGAACCCAATTCTTTTGCTAACTTTAATGCCTATTCTGAAGCCTTCAGTTCATCTTGAAAGCTCTGAATCTTTTTGTTGTTTCCAGCACCTTGCAGCACCAGATAAGATCTATTTTATTCTGAGCAATTCTTTGGGAATTTTATCTACCTTGTTCGTAGACAACATGTTTTGCATACAACAACACTTCTTCTATGCTGTTCAAATTGTTGTCTCGTCGACTAGTTGCTTGGTTTATTGAATTAAGTACTTCTGTTAAGAAACTGTAATCATGCCTCAATATCAAGCAGAAATTTTTTTATGCAACTCTTAGCCATATTCCCATGTTTCCTACCCAGCTTATAACTTTCTCTCTGTTACTTCTACAACTATGCACTGTTCAAACAGTATTCTGCAGGCTAAACCGCCTTTGAAGTGTATTGACGTGTCATTAAATTCATTATTAGCTCTTCCCTCAATTAGGTTGCTTTCATCAAATAGAAATGATTAATCTTAGATCCCTAGTAAGCTTAATATTTTAGAGCTGAAGACGAGATCCTGCAGCATTTTTTATCTACTTTAAGTGCCTATACTCATGCTGATTCAGATTAAGGATAGAGTCCACTCACTCTTTCACCTCCCACCAACGCCCACCAGCAAACTGAGAGAAGGGTGGACTTTTTAGTTAATACTATATGATAAAGATCAGAAAGATGGGAAAGGATTGGAAGCTTTAACTTTCCTTGTAGAAGGCAATGGTTCAACTTAAAACTTGTTGCTCCCCTTGCCAGCCCATGATTGTTGTACACAAAAAGTTTAAAAATATAAGGAGGGAGGAATCAATTTAAACTATGAGTGTATAGCAGGTGCGTTAGCTGCTTCTATTCACGTGAAATGAGCAATCAATCAATGACAAAGCTATATGAATACTATCTTTCCACTTTATCTAGGTCCTATTTGTCTTTAAGGCAAATTAGGGTTTCAACACTAGTACAAAATCATATAAAGAGGTATTGTGCATTCAAATCTCTTAATCCCGCCCAAATTTTAATGATCTAGAATATCTGCACGGAGAGAGAATTTAGTTAGGGTCTCTTATGTAAATCCTGGGTAACCATTACACTCTGTTCACGTCCAATACATTCCAACTATGTTGCGCGGACTTTCCAAAATATTGCCGTACCCGTGTCGGATCCTCCAAAAATGCACTACTTTTAGAGGATCCGACACGTATCCGGCAACATTTTCGGAGAATCCGAGCAACATAGCATTCCAATACTAAATACTTTGCCTTTTAAGATAAAAGAAGATTGACAGTGAGATATTTTCAGAAATCCTAATATGAGAAATATTACACAAAAAGTTGCTTCTTTAAAGAAATTAATCATGAATACATACTGAGGTGACAATGACATGGCTGGCTCCTTCTTCAATATAACTCAAAGCATTTTCAGTTCTGATTCCCCCTCCAACTTGCAACCCACCTAGATGTTTTCACCCTCGAAGGATATCACCAGAGGAAAAATCTGTAAGTCGAGATGTAGTATCAAACCTATATACACTTTAGTATAACACCGAGTACCTGTAATATATATTTGTAGTAAACAGTTTCAAATAAAGTTATACTAAAAGTGGCCAACAGCTTAAAGATCACATGCAGTTACTAAGTACATAGACAACCAAGTAAAAATGATTTAGACGTTTTTCCCTTTCCAATTCGATTTTATCTTCAGTTGACACTAACATGTAGCAACCAACATTACAATCTCTAAAAGCAATATGAAACCAGCTTCAGCCCCTATCTATTGCTGACATTTCTATTAACTAATAATAATAAAATAGTTCTAAAAAGTTCTCGTGTTTTACTAGTTTAATGCAATAACTCTGGCCAATCTTTCGACATCTATGGGCATATATTAGTTTCATAAATACTGGGAATTATGTCAAAGAATAAGATAAACATATATGTATGAGAGTGATACTCATCTATGGCACTTTGTTATATCTAAGTGTGACAAAACATCTAGCTCTATGTCAAACATCTAGTTCTAAGATTGAAATTTCTTATGCAGCTAATGTCATTGATTATTAGAAATTGGCCTCTATACCAAACTGTGAGAAATATCACGGCAGAATTATATTACTGAACTATAATTGTAATACAATGAGCCCTATTTATAACTATACATAATACATATCCTACTCCTATTCAATATGAAACTCGGACTAATTACATATTAACTATACAATTATCTAACACTTCCCCTCAAGCTAGTGCATACAAATTATATATACCGAGCTTGTTGCATATGTAACTAATACGAGAACCGGTGAGGGACTTAGTGAAAATGTCTGCAAGCTGATCATTCGACTTCACAGTATCTTTTTTCTCTGACAAAATGACAATCAATCTCAATGTGTTTAGTTCTCTCGTGGAACATTGGATTTGATGCAATATGAAGAGCAGCTTGATTATCACACACAAGTTTCATCTGACTGATCTCACCAAATTTCAATTCCTTGAGCAACTGCTTGATCCAAATTAGCTCACACGTTGCCATAGCCATTGCTTGATATTCTACTTCTGCACTAGATCGAGCAACCACATTCTGTTTTTTGCTCTTCCAAGACACCAAATTACCTCTTACTAAGACACAATATCTAGACGTAGAACGTCTATAAGATGATGATCCTGCCCAATCAACATCTGAGTATCCAACGCTCTTCTCATGGCCTCGATCCTCAAACAATAATCATTTGCCTGGAGTTGATTTTATATACCGAAGAATGCGGACATATGCATCCCAACAACTATCACAGGGAGAATCCAGAAACGGACAGACAACACTCACATGAAAGGAAATGTAAATTCTAGTCACTGTAAGATAATTTAATTTACCAACCAGCCGCCTATATCTTCCGGGATCGCTGAGCGACTCCCCGATCCTGGCAGAAGTTTAGAATTCGGATCCACAGGAGTGTCAACAGGCCTACAACCTGTCATTCCTGTTTCCCCGAGAATGTCTAAGGCATATGTCCGTTGTGAAATCACAATACCTGAGCTAGACTAAGCGACCTCAATACCTAGAAAAGACTTTAATCTGCCTAGATCCTTAGTAGGAAAGTGTTGAAAGAGCAGCTACTTCAACTTAGTAATACCGTCCTAATCATTCCCGGTAATAACAATATCGTTAACATAAACCACCAGATAAATACAGAGATTTGAAGCAGAATGCCGATAAAACACAGAGTGATCAACTTAACTGAGTCATGCCAAACTCCCGAATAACTCTCCTGAACTTACCAAACCAGGCTCGAGGAGACTGTTTTAGACCATAAAGCGATCGGCGCAAGCGACATACAAGATCACTAGACTCCCTCTAAGCAACAAAACCAGATGATTGCTCCATATAAACTTCATCCTCAAGGTCACCGTAAAGAAAACATTTTTAATGTCCAACTGATAAAGAGGCCAATGGAGAACAACCACCATGGATATGAAAAGGCGGATGGATACCATTTTAGCCACGGGAGAGAAAGTATTACTGTAATTGAACCCAAATATCTGAATATATCCTTTGGCAACAAGACGGGCCTTAAGTTTATCAACCTGACCATCCGGACCAACTTTGACTACATAAACCCCACGACAACCAACAATAGATTTACCTGATAGAAGAGGAACAAGCTCCCAAGTATCACTCTTATATAAAGCAGACATCTCGTCAACCATAGCCTATCTCCGTCCTAGATGAGACAATGCTTCACTTAGGGATAGAAACATAGGACAAAGAAGATACAAAAACATAATGGTGTGATGACGGACGATGATAACTGAAACCAACATAATGGGGATTAGGATTAAGTGTGGTCCATATACCTTTCCGAAGTGCAATTGGCTGACTAGGAGGAGACAAGTCCGCAGTAGAAGCAAGGTCAGGTACACGGCGTGAATCAGCTGAGCCTGATACTAAGCGCGGACGACTAGGCTTGGGATCTAGGAGGAGTAACACCAGATTCCTTAATGGTTAGTATGGGTAAGACTTCAGTGGTTGATGATGTAAGAGGACTGTAGGTGGTGGAGCTGGAGCTAGAGTTGGGGTTGTAGGTGATGGAGCCGCGGAGGAAGGTGAAGGGGGAAATAGTAACTGAATCTTCAAAAGATGGAACTGATAGCACTTCAGAAATGTCTAAGTGACCACCTAGGCCTGTGAAGTGTGGCTGGGTTTCAAAGAAGGTAATATCAGCAGACATAAAGCACCATTGGAGGTCAGGTGAGTAGCATCGATACCCCTTTTGCGTTCTCGAGTAACCTAGAAATACACACTTAAGAGCACGGGGAGCAACTTATCTTTTACTGGAGTAGAGTTATGAATAAAACATGCGCTCCCAAAGACACGAGGTGGAAGAGGGAACAAGGGAGTGTGAGGAAACAACAGAGGATGGAACTTGATTCTCGATAGCTGAGGATGGCATAATATTACTAAGATAACAAGATGTGAGAATTGCATCCCCAAAAAACGCAACGGAACATGAGATGGTATGAGTAGGGTACGAGCCGCCTCAATGAAATGCCTATTCTTTCTTTCCGCTACCCCATTTTGTTGAGATGTGTATGGACAAGATGTTTGAAGAATGATCTCACAGAGTTCATAAACTGCTGCAATGGAGAAGACAAATACTCTAGGGCATTGTCACTACGAAATGTGCAAGATAGAAACCCAAATTGATTTTGGATCTCAGCATATAAGATTTGAACAATAGAAAACTCAAGATTGATTTTTCATCAAGAATATCCAAGTGCACCTAAAATAATCATCAATGAAACTAACAAAGTAGCGAAATCCCAAGGTAGAACTAACCCGACTAGGACTCAAACATCTAAATGGACTAACATGAAAGGTGACTCTGCTCGATTATCAGAACGCCAAGGGAAATGGGAGCGGGTATGCTTACCGAGCTCATATGACTCACACTTTAGAGTTACAAGTGAGACAAACCATGCATCATTTTCTGAAGCTTTGATAAACTGGATATCCCAACCGCTTATGTAATAAATCTGGTGAATTGATAACAGAACAAGTTGTTGATGTGGGTTCATGTGATTTAGCAAGGATAAGGTAATAAAGTCCAATTGATTCACGCCTGATACCAATGATCCGCCATGTACTGCATTCCTGTATTAAAACAAGGTCATCAAGAAATAAAACAGAACATTTAAGTGATTTGGCTAAGCGACTAACGGCTATGAGATTAAAAGGACTACGAACATAAAAGACCGAATTCAAAGGTAAAGAAGAAAGTGGACTTGCTTGACTTATTCCCAATGCCACGAGACCTATTGGCCATTGTGAGTGTTGGAAGAGGTTGAGAATAGGAAATAGTAGTGAAAGCAAATTTATTACCAAAAATATGATCAGACGCTCTTGAATCAATAACCAAATTACTGGAAGAAAAAGATTAAGAGACACATGCAATGCAATCACCAATAGTAGCAATCTCAAAAGATGTTTGTTTACATTCTTTACACGGAAGGAATTCTATATATATTCTGATAAAGAAACCATCCGGATTGGATTCAATGCATTGCATCCAATGGATTGTGAGTCAAAGACTTCTGATACGAATGACATTATAATGATTAAAGGCAAATCTCAGTGACCAACTCAAGAATTTGCTGCAAAAGAGTTGCTAGAGAAATAACTCACACAAACAGTGAAGAAAAAGACACTATAGGTCGCCGGAAACTAATTAGTCGCCGGAATATGCACTGATCTTGCCAGAAAGAAAATTGTCGGAATTTGATGAAGCTTGAATGCACAAACTCGGAATACCCTCGTGAGTAATCTATCCAAAAGAATGTTCATTGAATTCATTGTAGCCGTCGGAAAGTCAGTGTAGTTGCCGGAAAAATCTCAAAGTGATCAAAATAAAAAGAAAAAGGTACGGGTAGGCCCAGAAAGAGTGGACGATCAAACTTTCCCGAAGGAGCTTTGTCTAAAAATGGCCGAGAAAGGTTGCACCCACCGGCGCGTGTACTCACGCGCACGCCGGAACCCTAGCTTCTACCGGCGCGTGAGGGTGCGTGAAGGGGTTTCTGTCGTAAATGCTGACTGGGGTTTCGTTGCCGGAGCTTTCTGAACCTAATGGTGGTGTTGGTTTTTTTGCTCAACACTCACCAAAAGTGTGTATACACAGATCAGATCTGAGGAGTCACAAGAAAGACGCACAGTGACTGATCTTTTTTCTGTCCCGAATGTTTCTCACTGCCGCTCTGATACCATGTGAGAAATATCCGGTGTTATTGAAGGCGAAAAGCGCAAAAAAGCTCTAAGGTCTGTTGGGGTTTTAAGCGCAAAGAGCAAATAAAGCGTGAGTTTTAATGAAAAAAGACGCAAATGGAGAAAAACTACAAATATGTATGTGTAGTCCAAGACTAATATCTAAAAGCATAAATACCAAATATATGGACAAGAAATTGAAGAAAATTAATGATAAAGTGAAAAATCAATTGTTTAGTGTCGTCTCTTCCGGATTACGCTTGTTAGCAAGGAAAATTATGCCTTAGAGCCTTGATGACAATACTGAAGCGCCCGTACGAGGCGAAGCGCTCAACATGTTTTGAGCTTAAGCGCGCCTTTGATAACACTGGAAATATCGCTCTAGAATTATATTATTGATTTATTAATTATAAAACAATGAGCCATATTTATAACTATACATAATATATATCCTACTACTATTCAATATGGGACTTGGACTAATTACGTATTAACTATATAACTATCTAACGCAAACAAATATATGAACTGGTTGTTTGTTATAGTGTTTTGATATAGCCTATAGGATTTCGGTTCTTCCGTGTTTCAACAGTAACATATTCTTCTATGGAGCTAAGGTCAAAAATATGAAATAAGCAAGCGTTTCCATGACTCCACCACCCACTGGTGATAAAATCCTTGGACATTCTAGTGGACATTATGTGCTTGTTACACAACAACCCCTTAGAGGAAGAGTCAAACAAGGGGGACAATGAGTAGGAGAAATAGAGGTTTGGGCAATAGAAGCATTTGGGGTTGCTCATATTTTATAAGAGATGCCAAAAATTGAAAACAACCATAAAAGAAGAGAAGGACCGATGCCCTACCAGGGTAAGCATGTAACGCTTCAATTGCAGCTGATATGCTCAGGGGATCAGCACCAAGCATAATTACATGGCCACCTACAAGGTCGTCGTCTCTGTAAAGCTTTGCATATTCTGCAGCTGATTTATCAGATTCAAAATTAGTTACCAGGCTTGTATCTGCCTCCTTAGAATCTTGAAGAGTGGATCCAACAATTTGCTTCACTTTTCCCTAAAAATGAAATTTTCAAGTAAATATCTTCCTAGTATCTTGAAGAATTTAGAAAAATGTAAAAGTTAGCACCTCTCTGAAAACCTTGAAAACTAACTAGAGAAACATAAATAGTTCCGTCTCCTCTCTGACTTATCTATTTGATACAACTTCCCAAATGAGATATGCTATTAAATGCTGAATGAATACCAATAGTAATGAACCTTTTCTCTTTTCTTCTTCTTTTTAATCCTTCTATGCAACCAAAACACCAGTTCCATTTAAACTTCTTCATTGACCTGGTAATGGTATATACATATACTCCTTACTGGCAACACTAAACAATGATGTCACCACAAGTCATCTGCTAAGGCATAACAAGAAGGTGGCAAGCTTAAAGAACCGCAATATCATATTCATCTAATATCATAGTCCAACCCATAAAAGCAGTGAACTGTTCTTCGAACCTTCTCAAATGCATAATCTCAAGTTACGACTGTCACCGGACCTTGCATAAGTATTCGCAAAAACTTTGAAAGGTGGCAAGCTTAAAGAACCCCAATATCATATTCATCTAATATCATAGCCCAACCCATAAAAGCAGTGAACTGTTCTTCGAACCTTCTCAAATGCATAATCTCAAGTTACGACTGTCACCGGACCTTGCATAAGTATTCGCAAAAACTTTGAAAGGTGGCAAGCTTAAAGAACCCCAATATCATATTCATCTAATATCATAGCCCAACCCATAAAAGCAGTGAACTGTTCTTCGAACCTTCTCAAATGCATAATCTCAAGTTACGACTGTCACCGGACCTTGCATAAGTATTCGCAAAAACTTTGAAAGGTATACATAGCTCAAACAACAGAAGATGTAAAAAAGAAAAAGAAGAAAAAGACCTTGTGTATGTCAATGCAAGGGCGGAACTGAACCCCACATCGTATGGTTAGCCTTCGCAGTCCTGTACAGTTTACAATAGATTCATATTCATATAGCCTATACAACAAAATATGCTATCACATCAGACATACCAGATGGAGGCAATGTCATAGCAGGTCTGAAATCTTGCATTCTGTTAAGAGTATACGGTGCAAGGCTGAGATTCTTCCCCCAAAATAAGTTGTGTAGCGATGAGGCTGAAGTTGCTTCGAGACTTTGCATTGTCAAACTCAACTTTGCTTCAAATGCCTGTGCAATGTGCACTCTAAGTGATTCAATTGAGCTATATATCAACCAAACAATTGCAGATGTATTTGGATATACAAGTATACACATGATGGATGGCCGCATACCGAAGAAATTAGGCGAACCCACTGCCTTTTGCTCGAAGTGTTTAAAAATTATAAAAATACTCTCTTTCCCATTTAATGTGACACACTTTTCTTTTTGCAAAATACATAAGTTAGCCCCCGAACTATGACCCAAATCCCTATTCACTTTCTAGGAACGAATATTACTTTACACACCCAACCTTTCCAAAGTGTATCTAATACACACTACTTTGCCAACATGGGTAGTGGGTGTTTTTCCCAACGAATGATTCGCGTGAACAGAAGAATTTTCTGTCAAATGTCAATTTTTTTAGTTTTTTAAAATTTTAAATTTGAGTCATCTTCTTCCTTTTTTAAAATTCTGCCATAGCTACTCCTTGAGCTCCACCACCCGATCTCCTTCTTCTCAAAATAGACATACCACAATTTCTCATATCTTTCTCATTGCAGAGAAGCTTAACTTGAGCTTTACCCATGGCGAAGCCGAATTTTCAGAAAGCGAGAATTTTCCGAAATTTTTTCCAACCATTAAAGCTTAGCTCAAGCTTTTGCACATTCTTTAATTTTATTAATGGATGATTTTTTAAATAGCTGACTTGTGGCGATGGCAATTAATGGCGGTCGAACTTTTACAGAAGTGAAATGGAAAATGAGTTGGATCTAGGCTCAAAAATTTTGATTCAATTTTAGTGGAAAAGATGGAGTTTTGGGTGTGTTTTCTGGTGATTTTTGTTAGTTAATGGTGGCTTTGTTATTAAGTAAAAGGTGGAGGAAGAGACTATGGTATTTGATGGTGACAGAGGAGGAAGACGGCCATGGTAGTTTAGATGAGGAAGATGAGGGGTATAATTGTAATTTTAATTATTTTATTTTTTTAACGACACGTGTCACT
Source organism: Nicotiana glauca (assembly GCA_026770625.1). NCBI lineage: Eukaryota > Viridiplantae > Streptophyta > Magnoliopsida > Solanales > Solanaceae > Nicotiana > Nicotiana glauca. The sequence goes on along the minus strand of MU697312.1, from coordinate 10,592 downwards.
GTTTGATTGGTGCGTTATATTACATATATTCTGAAAAACAGGTTAAGAAAAAAGTGGTGTGTCTTAGATACACTTTGGAAAGGTTGGGTGTAAAGTAATATCCGTTCCCAAAAAGTGTGTAACAGGAATTTGGGTCATAATTCGGGTGAAAACTTATGTATTTTGCCCTTTTCTTTTTAGTCTGTCCGAAAAAGAATAATACCTTTCTCTTTCTGGAAAATATTTGATCTAAGCATTTCCGTATTACCTTTAACGACATTACTTGTTTGGAGCTCACCACCACTCGTTTAAAATGAAAATACATGTGCAACTCTCACCCCCACTTGTTTAAAAGGACACTTTTGATACTTTGCATACATTTGGCTTACATGTCTCAAGTATGCTTTAATTTCCTTAACTCCGCGTTCAGTCAAATAAAATGAAAATATATGTTTATACAAAGTCAACCCATCATCACAAAGAAGAGAAGTAGGCGTAGTTGCATGCTCATCAAGTATAGACATATAATCTTACAAATGCAGACAAGAGAGAGGTAAATCGATTTCCCACTGCTCCATAAGAAAAACCAAAATATCTTTACATTTCTAATATCAGGGAAAAAGGGGGGTCCAATTTTTATAGCAAATCAAAGAAATCAAAACTACAAAAGACCCTGCCTTTTTTATACATAAACTCAAAAAAACAAAGAGAGTGTGTGTGTGAGAAAGAGAGCAAGCAAGCAAATCCATGTTCAAACCAATACAATGGATAAAATTCAGCAAAATGGTACTAATACCAAGTCAAATAAAGAACAAAAAGATACAAACTTTTACAGAGAATGGGAACTTAAGCATAAAGTTCAAGATTACTTCCAATTGAGAGCAACAATTTCCAATCTTGCCAATAAAAAGCTATATCACAAGAAAATCTGATACCGCTTATCTCCCGTATACTCAAGAAACTAGGTGTTGAATAGTAAGTCGAGTAAAGGTTGCAGTTGTGCAGGTGGCGGTGTATGCAGAGTGAGTGAAGAGGTTGGTATCGAGTCAGCTGCAATTTCCCTTTTTTCTTTAAAATGTTGTAATTTTATTACTAATAAAGCAAAGGGTATAGACAAGAGTGGCTACTACAACTTAATTGCAATGATATAAGGTTACTTAGAATCATTGAAAACCAAGTGGGGAGGACGATGCACGAGTCGTGCCTAAGTCGGTCGCGGGTTGACAATCGATAAAAAAACGCATGCAATTTAAGTGCAAAGACCCCCCAAAAGGCCACCCCCCACTCAAGAGATGTTCATCTTGCCAATACAATTAGACTCGCTACTCGAACTTCACAAAACCTATCAAAAATCCGGTTCGTGCAATTTGACGAACACTTATATGCATAATTGTAAACCTTAAGTTTCTAATTCAAAAAGTATGTGTATGGCCCAGCCAATTTGAGTGAGGTTGTGGGAATTGTAGTTTCCCACCTCACTATGTACAACAACCAATTTTAGAGCAAAATATGCTCCACAATTCAAAAATTCGAACTTCTCTACCAACATAAACAAGAACAAGAAAGATAAAAAAACTAACTTAAGGGGGGAAGCGGACAGAAGAAACAAAGAAAGGGGGGAGTCTTACCAGTGGGGGACGATGGAGAGGAAGGCAGAGGCGTAGGGGGGGCAGACAAAGAGATCGGGGTTGAGGGGAAAAGGAAAAGAAAAAGAAACAGGGGAAAGGCGTGGGGGCTGGGGTCGGGCAGGGAATTGTTTTGAACGAAGGGGGGAAATCAAACTTTTGCTACTGTCAATTTGCTTAATTTTGCTTGAATAGAGTTAAAAGCAATAAGAAATTACAATGTTAAAGAAATATGGCAACAACAAACAACAATAATAACCCATTAAAATTACACCAGTAGGGTCTGTAAAGGATAAACTGTACGCAAACCTTACCCGGTAGGGAGGCTGTTTCCGGGAGACCCTCGGTTCAGAGATAATAGATCTGTAACAACAAAACCCAAAAAATAATATCAGCAACGTGAAAGACAGCAAATAAATGGAAAAGCAGTAGTACAAATATTATGCAAAAGTGTGAAACACAACATAAATCGCTAGCAGTGCTAGACAAAACACTATCATACTCATCGGTACAAAGAGGAAACCGAGACAAAAAGGAAAATCGCTCAACTACCATTTAACCTACAACCCTAATGCTCGACCTCCACACCTTCATATCAAGAGTCATATCCTCGGAAATCTGAAACCGCGACATGTCCTGTCTGATCACCTCGCTCCAATACTTCTTGGTCCGCCCTCTACCTCTTCTCGTACCTGTCAAAGCCAACCGCTCACACCTCCTAACTGGGGCATCTAGGCTTCTCATCTGCATGTGTCCGAACCATCTAAGTCACGCCTCCCGCATCTTGTCGTCCACCGGAGCGACGCCCACCCTCTCCCGAATATATTCATTCCTAATCGTATCCAGCCTAGTGTGCCCACACACCCATCTCTACATCCTCATTTCTGCTACTTTTATCTTCTGGATATGTGAATTCTTGAATGGCCAACACTTAGCCACATACAATATGGCCGGTCTAACCACCGCTTTATAGAACTTACCTTTGAGTTTCGGTGGCACATTCTTGTCACACAGGATTCCAGACGTTAATCTCCATTTCATCCACCTCACCCCACCCCAATACGATGCGTAATATCCCCGTCGATCTCTGCATCTCCCTGGATAATTGACCATAAGTACTTAAAACTTTCTCTCTCAAGGATGACCTGTGAGTCAAGCCTGACTTCCACATCTGCTTCCCCCGTCACATCGCTGAACTTACATTCCACACATTCCGTCTTAGTCCTACTCAACTTGAAATCTTTAGACTCCAGGGCCTGCCTCCATACCTCTAGTCTCCCATTAACGTCGCCTCGCGTCTCATCAATCAGAACTATATCATCAGCGAACAACATACACCATGGCACCTCTCCTTGGATATGGTGTGTCAGTGTGTTCATTGCCAGAGCAAATAAGAAGTGCATGAGCGCACATCTTTGGTGTAACTCTATAACCACCGGAAAAGGCTCTGAGTCACCTCTTCCAACCCGAGTCATAGCTCCATTATACATATCATTTATCTCCCTAATATAATAAAAAAAAATTGTACATACCACACTAAATTGCAATAATTGAGTCAACAAGACACGAGTTCTAAAGAGCTAAGGAGAAGCAAGAAAGAAAAAAAAAGACATGATAGAAATAATAAAATAGAAAAAGAGTAAACACATGGTAGAAATAAAATAGGAAGAAAAGGAGAAAAGATTTGTATCGAAAGATGTATATGTTAAATTAATAATAGATTGCTCAGTAAATATAAATTTATGGCAAGAATATTTTTGTTTTGAAAAAAATATTTTTCTACTTCTACTTCTTGATAAAAGCAAAAAATTATAACTTCTTACTAACAACAAAAAAGCGATCTGCTAAAAGTACTTTTTTGTTGCCAAAATACATTAATATAATTTTCTTTTTTGAGTTTTTAGACTCCGAGAAACATGGCCAAACAAACTAATGGAAGAGTGTAATGTTTACAAACCCATCGCCTTTTGTGACATCTTTCCATCAACAAGATCAACAGGGACTTCTACACAAAAGAATGATCAAGTCTAGAAATAGTTTATGTAATAGTACTAGTACTAGTTTATCTACTCATGTAAATCCTAATGCTACTACTAATGTAAGTACTAGGGGTGTACAAACCCAACCAGAAAACCGCACCAAACCGAAAAGTCAAACCAAACTGATTAAAAAATCCGACTAGGTTTGATTTGATTTGGTTTGGTATTGAGTAAAAAAACCCGAACCAAACTGACATATAAATATATAATTTTTATATATACTTTTAAGACTTTATATAGAATTTTCTTTACAAAAATTCTAGAAATATTTGGGATTCTCTTATGGAATGTAATATTTAATAGA
>MU697311.1:13898-36831 GCA_026770625.1 Nicotiana glauca | reverse complement strand
TATATATAAAAGTTGTATTCGATACAGTATTACCTAATACACTTATACTCAGTGCATAGTATAGCGTAAGTATGTATGTATATATATATATATATATATATATATATATATATATATATATATATAGCGTCAATACGGGATACGGGACTGAGATACTCAAAACGACTGGCCGAGTTATTACAACTATAAGTAGTTGAAATATTCCGCGTCTGCTTAGATATTTAAATTTATGCGATGTTTGTGATGATGGAAAGATTTTTGTTGTTGCGTATTTGTATCCAAAATATACTAGTCATGATGGCACCTAATCCAACCTGCTATGTAAGCCAACTAATAACTAAATAATTTCAATTACATTAAAAAGACGATTAAACAAAGGAATTATGAGAATCTTATACCTTTTCTAAGAACTGGTAGTGCAAATCATGAGCTTCTAAGAATAGAATTTACAAAGCTGATTTGAAGTAAATATATCTTTTGTTTCAAAAATACATAAACAGAGTTTTCATAAATCTACGGCTACCATGAACAAGAGGCATATACAACTGTAATGCAGGTACATCTTCAAATCAAGCAACCATCGAACACAACAACAACAACCAACGCTTGCGTGTAATGTGGAGAAGTGTAGTATCAGTACAACCGACCCCATGCACTGGTAAGTAAAAAACTTAATCTTAGGTTGAAAGTAGTGACGAGCTGGAACAAAGATCGGGTCCAATAACAATAGCCAACAACAGTTCATAATAACATAAAGCAAATAATAATAGAAATAACTCGAAATTCAAAATGCTTAGCTTATTTATAATTTTCAAAAATAGTTACGCTTTTCAAAAATTGTCAAAAATATGAGTAAGTTTGAAATCTAATCATTTTCCCAAAAACCTTTCATCAGCTAAATGTCTACATGTCAATATACAAGTAAAATCATGAATATCACCAAAACCAGGAAGCAAATGAAAATGCATCTTTATGCATGTATCTCAAGTACGCATGTCAAATGCAATGCCTCTCAGTGATAAACTCATGTACTCACACTCTCAGAGTACTCTACCACATTGTCTCGCATTATCTATTACCGTGTTCAATACTCAGCACACTCAATCACTCAGCAATATACAATACTCGTTACGGCGTGAAACCCGATCCACATATACATAGCCACAATGCTCGTTGTGACGTGCAACCCGATCCATAGATATATATATAGCCATAAGGCTCGTTGCGGCATGCAACCCGATCTATATATATATATATATATATAGTCGACTGCGCTCACTAGGGGTGTGCAGACTCCAGAGGGACTCCTTCAGCCCAAGCGTTATATCACTACGTCGTGCAGCCCGATCCTATAAAATGTAATCAATATAACATGCTGTGGCGTGCAGCCCGATACTATAATATCACTCTCACTCAGGCCCTCGGCCTCACTCAGTCATCAATCTCTCCAGTCTCACTCACGGGCTCACAGTGTTATGAAACTAGCCCGACAACAATGTTATTATGTATCAATGAACCACAATTGAGACTGAGATATGATATGAATGCATGAATATGACTAAGTACGAAATATCGATGAAATCAGTAAGATGATAGCAAGAAACAACCATTATGAATCCTAACAATATCAGTATAAAGTCTAGACATGATATCTAGCATGATTGATAGCTCATTTACTTAATCACATGGTGAGAACACAGATATCAACAAAATGGGGCCACTAAACAGTGCCATGAAAACAACGGAGTCACCATTCACATGGTTCACGCCCATAAGGCCATCACCTAGCATGTGCATCACCTCATCATCAATCACCCAGCACGTAATTTGGGGTTTCGTACCCTCATCACTAAGTTTAAAAGAGTTACTTACCTCGAACAAACCAATCCCAATACCGAGTAAGCCAAGCGATGATCCAGATATGCCATTTCGCGCGTTTCGACATCTGAACGGCTCGAAACTAACCAAAAATAACTCAAATACATCAGACAATGCTAAAGGAACCAATCTCAATCGAAAAAGGTCGAATCTTTAATAAAAAGCCCAAAATCGGCCAAAATCCCAACCCGAGCCCTTACCTTGGAACCCGACAAAACTCACAAAATCTGAATACCGATTCAATTATGAGTCCAACCATACCAGTTTTAGTCAAATCTGACTCCAAATCGATGTTCAAAACTCAAAAAATCACATTATGAAACTTTAGGCAAAAAACCCCAATTTTCTCAATAAATTCACAAACCAACTACCAAAAATAAAGTCAGATTTATGAAATATAACCAAAACCGAGTAGAGAATACTAACCCTAATCCATATGGGAAAATTCCCAAAATCCGAGCTCTCCAACTCAAAATATGATCAAACGAACAGACCCTTGTTTTATATATTTTTTTACCAGCTATATGACTCGCTTATCGAGCCAAACAGTTCCAAAACTCGTTTTTGATACCTCCAATGGATTTCTTGTGAAATTTTGAGTCAAGTTAGACTCTTGAATCATTCCATTTGACCTTATATTTAAGGAGATGTATTGGTTTCAATATTTGAAAATAGTGCAGATTTTAAATACGAACTCAATGGCAATTTTGTAATTATTCTGAAAAATTCGGCAACCGAATTCTTAGTAAAATGACCATAAAATTCTCATACGATGTCCAAATATGATGATTCATTATGTTATGACTCTGTATTTACAATATAGATCTAATGCTCCAATAAATACAGAAATCGGGGCTCATTTTCTTAATGTAGTACCATTTATGCTTGAAGAAACGACGTTGTAACATCAAAAATGAGCGCAACACAACTCAAACCTATCTGAAACTCACCCGAACCTCTCGGGACCCTGTTCGAACATACCAACAAGTCTCATATCATAACACGGACCTACTCGAGGCCTCAAAATACACATAACAATATCGAAACGACGAATCACACATCAATTCGAAATCAATGAACTTGAAACTTCAAAGTTCCACAACCAATGCTGAAACCTATCAAATCACTTCCGATTGACCCCAAATTTTGCGCACAAGTCATATTTGACATTACAGACCTGCTCCAACTTTCGAAATCAAAATCCGACCCCGATATCAAAAAGTCCACTCCCGATCTAACTTTTTAAAAGTTTAACTTTCGCCATTTCAAGCTAAATTCTACAACGGACCTCCAAATCACGATCCGACGCGCTCCTAAGTCCAAAATCACCCAACGGAGTAAATAGAACCATAAAAAATCCAATCCGATGTCAAATACAGAAAAGTCAAACTTGGTCAATCATTTCAAATTTAAAGCTTCTATGTGAGAATCATTCCTGCAAATCAATTCCGAATAACCTAAAAACCAAAACTGACGATTCACATAAGTCATAATATATCATACGGGGCTACTCATGCCCCCAAACAACAGAGTAAAATGTAAATGCTCAAAACAACCGGTCGGATCGTTACAATTTGTAGGCATAAGGCCAAGATTTGCAGATTTGGCTATTAATTGGTGAGGTTTGCAGTTTAACGAACGATAGTAGAATCCCAAAAATTCGGTAGTTTCATTGTTATAAGTCATAGAGTATGTAGTTTGATATACGCTGAAGATCAGTTTGTTTCACGTTGAGATTTAGATTTTAGGTAGATGTACTTTGATTATGGATTCAAGAGTTGGTATTCGTGTAATAGCATACTTTGTGGATGTAAGTTTCATTGCGAAAAGTTAATTATGCAAAAATCAGAACTGAAGTGGCTATAAGTGTAAATGTTTGATTCTTATTACTTTAGAGTTCAAGTGAAAACAGATTTGTGAATGCTGAGTTGTAAATGATTTTATGAGTGGCCATGCCTGCAATAATTTTGTATACTTTTCGTAATTAAATTCATAATTAAAACTGCAAATATGATGTAATAAACTTGTGGCTATGAACTTTAAAAGGGTTTGATCTCCAAAGTTGTCAAGTCCAAGATGAGGCAAAGTTCATTTGGGCCGAAACTCGTCTGGATCATGTGAGCCCAATGGCTCCATGGCCTGTTAACAGCCCTAGATTTTGTGCACTTAGTTTGTGGCCACTGCACAAAGGCCAATCGGACAGGTTTTAAATAAATAAAGCATGCATTTTATATCAATATGATTAAATTATTACATTTGCCTTCGTTATAACCTCTGTCTTCAGCAACCTCTTTCAAATTCAAGATGAACAAACTTTAGTGTTAAGCCTAACTTAAAGGTCATGAATTGGTTTTGCCCTCACTCCGATAATTTGTCAGTGTTATAAAACTTAGCTCAAAGTAATAATATAAAACAAAAGATAGACAACAATGTAGAGAAAGAGAGAAGAGAATCTATTTCTTCCATGTATTCAAATGTGTATAATGTGATGTCCAAACACTCTATTTATAGGATGGCATTGAGGTATACAAAGAGATATCATAAACATGGTATTAACTATTGATATCATGGGAAAAGATCATGGGGAGGTTATGGAGGTGTGGGAGTTACAACTATAATGTGAGAAGTAGTGGGAGTTATCTACTTAATGAAAAAGAATAGTGGGAGTAACTTCTTTAGGAGTTATAGATATCTACTACAAAATATTATTTCATAACACTCCCCCTTGGATGTCTATAGATAATGTGCCTCGTTAAAACCTTACTAAGAAAAAACTCTGTGGGAAAAAAATCTTAGTGAAGGAAAAAGAGTACACATATCTTGTAATACGCATTATTTGCTGCCTCATTAAAAACTCTGCCAGAAAAAAAAACTCAGTGGGATAAAATGTTAGCTAAGGGAAAAAGAGTACAGCGCGTATTTGCCTTCCCTTGATGAAAATATCACTTTACTCTTCGGAGATGACGAACTCAAAGCTTGTATAACAACTTCTCTAATATTGAGATCCGGAATGTCTTGTGAAGAAGTTTGTCAAATTATCACTTGAACAAATTTGTTGAAGAACTTTGGTGAATGTGCTTTATTTTGTCTCCTTCGATAGTCCTTCTTTCAATTGATATAAGCAAACAACATTATCTTCAGTATTTTTGGAATCTTCTCTTCAAAGTCAAGTCACACTTCTGTTGTGTGTTGAGCCCCTTGCTTTATCAGTTGCTTATCTTGGAATGACTTGAATAAGTATCAACAATTAACTGCCTTATAAAATGATAATATGACAGTACTATCACATGCAAATAGAATGTTCGAAGAACGAATTTCAGAAAAATGCCTGCGTTTGCATAACCAACAAAATCTTGACAATATTTGTTAGAATAAACAAATCTACATCAAGTATTCCTTTTGAAATATAATACTAATTGTATTCCAATATCTCCACAATGGTATAAAACTATATCTTGCTAGCATATTGTTATACTCATGGTTCTAGCCAGATATATTTGTGTACCAATTGCGCTAGACACAAAAATTAATCATGTACGCCATGATCGCTCTAATCTATATAAGGATATGCCGAAGATTTATTTAATAAATTTCTTGGGAACTACAATATGCTTAATAACAATTTAAATTATTCAAGAATTTTCATTATATGCATATCAAATGTATTGTCAGACCAAAATCTAAAATGAATCCATTCCCATAGGAGAACATGTCTCCTAATACCAGGATATTTACAAAAATATTGTGCCACAAGTCGTCTTTATGTTTATCGAATTGATTTTTTATTTTACTTTCAGGTGTGGGTCAACTTCACATTTTTCAGGTGAAGTCAATTTCATTGCATATTTTTCATTTGGCCAATAATTTATCTGTGACAGATTTGAGTTCAAGATCCTCGTCAATATTAATAATATTGAGCGCTACATTATACTAACAGTCGACGATCATTTTACATCGGTTCCATCATCGCACAATAAAGACATAATTTATCGAGATCTCATTATTTTTAGGTACATGAGTCTCTCCCATGAGGTCTTATAAAGTGTTATGTCATGGTGCTCTTATAAAGCACTTGCCTCCTTATTATGACCATCTTGAAAATTTGCTCCTCTTCTTCTTCAAGGAGTTTTATCTTTGGAACCGGTTAGTCTATTACGCTTCATGCGTTCCATAGACTATGTCCATCATGGACTTTATTATATTTGGAGCATTAGTGGCTAAAATATGACATTTAGATTTGGGTCAGCAATGTGCTCGGAGATATTTTAGAAATGAATTATCACTTGAACTTCAAGTTCACATTTTCTTGTACGAGGATCTAGATGTATTCATAATTATTCATTTCACGTATCACTTTTTCAGCTGACCATTTTCTCCCCCTAATGTCGGGATCACCAACACATTTTTCAACCTTCTTTGGAACCCATCTTTGTGCATTATGGAGGCACAATTAAATCATATAGCACATCCATATTTCTAGATGAGAATATTTGGTCCTGACCGTGAATGAATTGTGATGGAGAGAATTTATCATAACTTGTTGGCTATATGGTACAAGTACTGTTGTATATTAAATAATACACTTTATGCTAAATTTCTATTTGGGAGTTTTGTTCTCATAACCAATAGTTTAGTTATAATTGGAGGCATACAATTTCTGCTAAACCAACTTGGATTATCATAATATATATTCCGGAACTGTGCTCTAATAATTTGAGAAAACAACCTTGCAAAAAACCAAAGTGCAAGTTGATAACAAACGCACATGTGACCATACCATAGATGCATCTATCAAAATCATATAATAGTAAACGGTCCACATGACAGGTGACTGAGCCCATATATATATATATATATATATATATATATATATGTATATATATATATATCACCTTTTATATGTTCCAAGAATTAGGGAGTACAATCCCACCTCTAGCTGGTATAGTAATCAATTTATCATGAGAACAAGTCGTACATGAGAATTCTTGAAGAATCTCCGAATTCTTCAATATATGCCAGTGTGAATTCTCAATCATTTTTCGCATCATAATTGAACCGGGATGGCCAACCGGTCATGCCAACTAATATTTATTTTAATAAACCTCTAGTTTACTTGTGGCATATAATTTCATTATCATGCTTATACTTGTGTAGTACAAATAGAAGGAAAATCGGGTAACTTTACCCAGTATGATTATACTAATATGAAGATATTCAATCTTCCTTTTATTTATAGTCTTAATATGCCAACCACTTTGGCTAATATATTTGAAACTCAAAAATTCCTTTTGGGACTTACTACCACCAATGTCATCAATAATTTTATTTATTCGGGTAGTAACAAATTTTCTCTTCCGAAGCTCGCAATAATTTTGTACTACAAGATCTTTTGTCACACCATCCATATGGTGAATGTCTCCTCATGGAGAAAATTATATCATCATAATTATCATGGTCAAAATCATCATAAGCAAAATTATTTCTTGCTTTAATTTTGCATTTAATAATCTTTTATAAGACATGGCAAAATATTTTTTGGCGTACCACATGTACGCGATCAATTACATATTCATATAACCACATTGTAATATTCATTATCTTTATTTCTCTCAAACCTCCCTTAGAGGTGAGTTGTGGTATTCATCCAAGCATGCATTGCACGTATTTATTCATTACTTTTATCACATATTGCCACATTCACCTTCAGAAATGGGTCTGTATTCTCAATGCTTATCATACATCATATCCTCTTCAAGGAATGGATCATAATCAGTGACGTGCTTTATTATTTTTTCATACCAATTTGGTGGTAAACATTGCCTTCACATTAAAGTATAAAAAAATAAACGTTCCGAAAAAACCACAAAGTACCTAAAGACACTAATCATTTGGCCTGGCCTGACAACGAGGGAAGCAGCTTACCGGGTTGGTGTATTTTTACTAGGAATTTTCTCTCTAGGAAGAAGACCATGAATAGTGACTCTGTCACTATTCATCGACTATAATTCTGGATTCCGGCAAGCTAATGTCACAATCTTGGTCGTAAAAGAACACCCTTCTCATTACAAACAACCTCCTTTCGTTTTTATACACATTTCAACATCAATACGCAACAGATCTCAATTGTTGCTTGCAAAATTACTGTAGCAGTCAGTTATTGTTCGGCAACACTGTCTCTTTTGATAACTTGAAGGTTCTGCTATACTTTCATCCATTTGGTTGTTGAATATCTCTCTCAAAACAATACCCAACTGTTATAGATCGTATTTTTAAATAAGAAGTACTGTAGCACGCGGGTTTTTTCCAGAAATTTGTATCGCTGGGCTACCATATATGATCTTATTTTGAAGAAGCTAGCTTGAGAGTTCAGCCTTAACCTAGGTGCTTACTTATACATATATGGTTCTTAAACTTTAAGGTTTAAGATTACTGTAGCGTACAGATTTTTTAGAGAAGAAACACGACATTCAAGCATTGCGGGCAGCTAGAGAAATTTGTCCTTCCGAGCAGCTTTGTGAGGTCGTGCAATGGCCTCCTCTTCCGGAGGCCAGCCGCCGTCTATGACTGGTTTGCCCTCCCAAGCTTCTACTGTCATCCCTAACAATAGCGCACAGACAAAAACACCATTAGATTACTCAAACATTCTAAAACCAAACATAATCAATGCGAGATTACAAAGCAATGCAAATGAGAAAACTACTATTGATCCAATCCCTTTGAGGAGATGTTAATGGGCAGCCTTTAATCATGTTCACTGAGGCAGAAGTTGAACACATGAACGTAATTGAAGGGCTTCAATATGCAGTAGTTGGTAAGTTTGCATATGGATGGCCAGAACTGAATGAGATTTGTCGAATTGTTCCATCGCAATGTGGAATAAAGGGTGAATGCAATATTGGCTATTTGAGAGACATGCATATCCTTATACGTATGACATTTGTGGCAGGATTATGTTGATTTTACATCGAAAGGTGCTCAATACATCAAGGACAAGGATGGCCAAGAATACCAAATTCGACCTCTCATATATGATGTGAAATTTAAGGCAGGAGAAGGAGCTCCAATGGCTATGGCTTGGATCTCTTTTCCAGGTTTATTACCTACTTACTTTGTAAAAGAGTGTATTTTTTCACTTGCCTCTACTGTTGAGAAACCTTTACACTTGTACATGGCTACTATAAATAAAACTCGACCTAGTTGTGTGAAGGTCAAAGTTCTTATAGAGTTGTTAGCTGACCATCCCAAAAATGTAAGAATGGACATTTTTAATGAAGCTTCAGGTGAAACAAGGACTGAATGGGTAAACATCAAGTATGATATGATTCCTAAGTATTGCAAGGAATGTATATTGCAAGGCCATGATTATTTCGAATGTTGGAACTCTCATCTGGAACTATCACCTTATCATCAAAGCAAGCAAGATGCTAAAAATAATAAGGAGCAAACTCAGGTGCATCATAATCAACCATTGATGGTCTTAACGAGTGGGAATGTTGTAGGTAATGTAAATCCACCTGTAGGATAATGGAAAGAAGTTAGAGACAATCGTATCAAGAAAAATGGAAATCGACTGATTACAGGGAAAGAAACTGTACCTGTTGATTCAGCTAAAGGGCGGCAGCAGCAAGAATCTAATAGTTCCACTCAAAATAATGTTGCATCGTCAAAGGAATTCATGCCAGCTCAGGATAATGTACAACAACCTCAAATGTCTGTTAGTAATTAGCAAAATAGTGATGCAGTTGTTAAGGAACTTATACCAGTTCATAATAATAATCAGCAAGGAAACGGAAACACAAGAGAGGAATTTGCTTCAGATGATGCATTAGATACTCAATAAATTCAGATAAATAATAGGTTTGCAGCATTAGAAGACCAAGATGGTGATGAGAAAGACAATAGCCAACAGGCTGTTATGAAAGAAAAAAAGTTGTCAAGAACACCAGAAGCTAATACTAACAATGCAAGAGGTCTAAATCCTAAAGTAGCTCATTTTACACCAAAATCTACTGGAGTAGGAAGTACATCAAAGGCAGGCAAGAAAACTATTCACAATGAAAGGGAGAATGCAATAGGTAAACGCAGTCAAAAAGAAGCTACAACAGCTTGGATCAGTAGAACATTCAAGGAGAATCATGCTGAAACTAATCAATCCTGTCAGGAAATTCCATCGCAGGCTACTGAGATTGATGCAACATTAAAGGTGGCCAATCACGATAGCAGGCTGCAGTTTGATGGTAGAACAGTTTGGAATAAACAAGATGAAGAGGATCCAGATGAAAGTGCACTACCAGAGGGTGCTAGTGGAGAAGAGGAATCATTAGATGAAGAAAATGAACAGGAAGAGCAAAGTGTCAACAATAAAAACAAGGAACAAACAACAAGTGAAAGCATAAGGATCAATGAGGAAGTGGGTATGCAAAGAGAGAATAAGCAGAAAACAACAAAGGAGACCGACAATCAAAAAATTTTGAGTCCTAATCCTAGCAAGGTTTTACCTCCGTCTAAACCCAATGTAGCTATTGAAAAAACTACAGGAGAAAAGGATGTAGCAGCCTGTCAAGAGGAACTTAACAAAACTAAGGATCAAATGGAAGATGGAACTGGGAGGATTAATGTATCAGATTACATCCAATCATGTCACAATGAAGAAACTAAAATAAGCAATGCAGATAAATAAGTCGCAGCAACAAGACAGTCAGTTCAGGAGAGGAGGAACACTGTCATGATTCCTACAAGTATCCAGTAGCAGTTGATAGAACCAAAGTAAAATTTGGAAGTGGAGGAGCAAAATGATGGCATAGGAAAAGATCTTGATGATGAATCTACTACACAGAATTTTAAAAATGTGGCCAGGCAAGGTGATCTCTTACCTAGCCATATGGACAAAGGCAGATCAGGAGGTAGAGGAAAGAAGAAACATACAAGGGAGATTCAAAGTTCAGCTCCTGGGGTTTAAACATGAAGGACCCTAACCAAATCCCACAATTAATGATAAATGCTATCATTTGGAATGTGAGGTTAGTGAATACAAAGAAAGCATTTGAGAGGCTTATTACTATGCACAGGCAAAATCATTATCATTTCATAGGAATCGTGGAACCAATGCAAAATCCTAGGAAGCTAGAAACATACAGGAGGAAAATTGGTATACTGTAGGCCTTCTCTAATGTTTCAAACAAGATATGGGTTTTTATAGATGAGGATCATTGTGTAGAGGTGAGGATTAATGCAGAACAACAGTTGATGATGAAGCTGACAAATATGGATACTCAAACATCTTTCATTGTCACATTTGTTTATGCTAAATGTGAACTCCATAGAAAGAATTGAACTATGGGATAGTATGTATTACCTTGCAAGGGACATGACTTTGCCATGGCTTGTGGTAGGAGATTTCAATGTTATTTGGGATGAAGAGGAGAAGTTTGGTCGATTGCCAGTATCAATGAATGACGTAAACGATTTTAGGCATTGTGTCAATACATGTAACCTCACAGATTAGATTTAGGCTTTAAAGGAAGTATATTCACTTGGTGGAATGGGAGAGCTGAAGATGATTGCATTTTTGAGAGACTTGACAAATGTTTGGCAAATCTGGAATTTCAGAAGATGTTTCCTACCATTGAAGTCACGCATTTATCTAAAACAGGATCTGATCACAGTCCTATGGAACTGACATGTAACACTAATGTTATTCCATTTAAGAAGTCTTTTAGATTTCTTAACTTCTGGACAAAATACCCTACTTTCAAGGATGTAGTGAAGGAGAATTGGAAAGTTGATTTTATCGGGGATCATTTCTTTAGGTTTAATCATAAGCTGAAGAGGTTGAAAAAGGCTCTATCTTCATGGAGCAGAAATACATATGGGGATATTTTTCAAAAAATTGCAAGCTTGGAGGAAGTGGTGCTTGTTCATGAGGCAGAGTTTGAAAGAAATCCTATACCACAAAGCAGACAAAGGCTGCAGAAAGTTCAATCAGAACTGATCAGATACCTGGCTCTAGAAGAGGAGTTTTGGAAGCACAAGGCTGGTATGAAATGGTTTCAAGATGGAGATAGGAATACAAAAATTTTCCATGCACAAGTGAATGGTAGAAGGAAGAAACTACAATTAAAAAGGGTTCAAAACTCAGAGGGAAACTGGTTGGAGGAAAATTCTGAAATAGCAGAAGAAGCTTTGACATTTTTTCAAAACCAATTTCACGAGGGTTCAGCTCCTACAGATTTTAGGATAATAGAGAACGTACCTTCAATGGTAGACAGTGTGCAGAATATGTCATTGATGCAGCAACCTACAAGAGAGGAGATTAAGCTTGTAGTACTGGGGCTGAATGGTGAAAGTGCGGGAGGACCAGATGGATTCACAGGTTGCTTTTTCCACTGTTGTTGGGATATAATTGAGGAAGACATAGTGGAGATAACAAAGGCTTTCTTCAATGTCCATGACCTTCCCAGATTCATAACTCACACAAACCTAGTATTGCTACCAAAAAAGAAACAGGTTGAAACATTTTCTGATATGAGACCTATTAGCCTGAGCAACTTCATCAACAAAGTGTATTCTAGAGTAATACATGAAAGAATGGTGGGACTGCTACCAAACCTGATTTCAGAAGAACAGGCTGGCTTTGTCAAGGGGAGAAGCATAGTAGAAAATGTATTGCTAACTCAAGAGATAATTACTGATATCAGATTAAGGACTAAGGCAGGACCTAATGTTGTTCTAAAGCTGGACATGATGAAAGCTTATGATAGACTATCTTGGCTCTTTCTGACAAAGGTTTTAAGGAAGATGGGATTTGAAGAAAGGTTTATAGGACTGATATTTGGAGTTGTCTCTAATAACTGGTACCCAGTGCTGCTTAATGGACAGCCCTATGGTTTTTTCAGATCAACTAGGGGTGTGAAACAAGGGGACCCATTATCACCTACTTTGTTTATCTTAGCAGCAGAAGCAATGTCAATAGGTTTGAATGCATTACATACCAACCTGGAATTTTTTGGATTTGAAATGACAAAATGGAGTCCAAAGATCAATCATCTAGCTTATGCTGATAATACAATCATTTTTTCTTCATCCGATGCTACTTCTTTAAGACTGGTGATGGAAGTCTTGAAATCTTATGAAGATGCATCTGGTCAGTTAATCAATAGGACAAAATCAGCTATTTATTTACATAAATCAGCTAGTGCAGAAGTGATGGACAAGTTACAGAGGATCACTGGTATATCTAAACAGAATTTTCTATTCACGTACCTGGGATGTCTAATTTTCTATCTCAGAAGGAAGATGGATTATTACAAGGAGCTCATCACAAAGGTAATGGACAGGCTGCAGAATTGTAAAGGGAAGTTACTATCAATAAGTGGAAGGGCAGTACTTATAACTAGTGTACTTCAAAGTATGCCTATACACATGTTATCAGCGGTAAATTCTCCTGCAAATGTGATTAATAGATAACACAAGATTTTTGCACAGTACTTTTGGAGTAACTCGGTTGGTGTATCAAGCAGACATTGGGCATCTTGGAACACTCTATGCTTACTATGTGAAGAAGGTGGTGTTGGATTCAAATCCTTGTATGATATGTCCACAACATTGTTCTGCAAATTATGGTGGAATTTCAGAACAAAACCAACCCTATGGAGTGCATTTATGAGTCAAAAATATTGCAAAAAGCTCAATCCTATGATAGTACCTTGGAGACGTGGATCTCATGTGTGGAGGAAGATGCTTGAATGCATAGATCGTATTGAGCATCAAATAATATGGCAATCTAAGATGGGATCTTTACTATTCTGGTTCGAAAATTGGACAAGCCTGGGAGCACTATATTTTGTCACACCATCAGATTTTTCCTGCGATGAGTCAATTCAAAATATTTATGATGTGGTACAGAATGGACAATGGGATGAGGAGCTGCTCAAAGAGATCTTACCAACTGACCTAGCCACTCATATTCTGGATAACTTAAAACTACCAGCAATGGAGTTTGTTCTTGAAAAATCCATATGGATGCTTGAGACTAGGGGAGAGTTCAGTGTGAAGTTAGCGTGGGAATACTTGAGAAGAAGGAATGAGCCCTGTAATGCATATATAAAAATCTGGGTGAAAGGTCTCCCTTTTAAGATTGCATTTTTCATGTGGAAATTATGGAGAAACAAATTACCTCTGGATGATTTCTTCAGAAGGGTGGGGTACTCAATGGCATCAAAGTGTTGCTGCTGTGCAGAACCAAATGAAAAAACAATACAGCATTTGTTCTTTACATCAAGAACTGCCAAAATAGTATGGAAATTATTTGTAGGACCAGCAGGGATTGCAACAGATGGAATTTCAACAGGCTATAATTAGATGTTGGACAGCTGATGTCTTACCTCCACTACAGCCTATTCTTCAGGCTTTACCATCAGTGATAGTGTGGGAATTGTAAAAAAGAAGGAACAGCTACAAATATGGAGATGCAGTCACAGTTATGAGGGTTATATACCAGATATCAACAACCATGCAATCACTAGTAAAGCTCAGGAAACCAGGAATGCAGAATGTACCTCATAAGTGACCAGACTTACTCAATATGATGGACAATTACACACCAACTCTGCAATACACTAAAGTTCTATGGGATTATCCTAGTGAAGGATGGATAAAAGTGAACATTGATGGGGCATAGAGGGGCAACCCAGGCAGAAGTGTTATTGGCTATGCATTGAGGAATGAAGAGGGGGATGTCATATATGCTTATTGCCACAAAATCCAAGAAGGGACAAACACATTTGCAGAAGCAATGGCAATGCTGGAGGCACTGAGGTACTGTGCACAAAATGATTATGTACTAATCGAAGTACATACAGACTCAATGTTACTTAAGAAGGTTTTAGATGGAGAGTGGACTGTTCCATGGAGTATTGTGTGGAAGTAGAGGAGATGAAGGAGCTGATGACTAGGAGCAATGTAATAGTGTCTCATACTCTCAGAGAAGGTAATAGGTTGGCAAATTATCTTGCTAACTATGCACTAGATAAGGGAACCATTGAAGCTCATAATTTCTGGGAGCTAAACACTCAAGGAAGGAAGATTGTGAATGACGATAAATCAAGATGCCCTTATCTGCGTGTAAAAGTGACAAGAAGATAAGAAAGGAAGGGGTAACAAGGTGGAGAAGAATGGTGTTAGTGGTGGTAGGTTTGAACAAGAGACCCACAGGGATCATCAAGGTTGTCATGCATTACCAAAACTCAAGCATGGAAAAATAAATAGTTATAAGATGTTTATGGTTGTGGATTTGGAACTTCACATTTCAAAACAGTGCTCAGCAAGTACTGATGGTTCAAAAAATATTACTACACCAATGGAGTTACAAGGAAAGGATACATAGATATTTGATGCAAGGCAGGGTGTGGCATCAACACAAGATAAGGAGTCACAACATTACGCCTAAAAAAAATAAAGGGCATACAAAATGGACAACAAGCACATGCGTTACTATTTGTTAAAATTTTTGGGATTTACAAACAGCATGGTACAGCACACGTGACCTACAAGAAAAGATGGGCACATCCACGCAAAGACCACCCTGGAATGATGGACAGTATGCTCACAAGTTTCCTTGGCAATTTAATGTCAAAAATATATGGGAGGAGGAGACAAAGTGTGCTTTAGTACAAGGGTTGTCATACAATATCCTACTGTATCTATGTGCTTCCATGAAATTCAGGAGGAACAAGTACTACATGCATCGATGGAAAGCACATGGGTGGTATTAGTGCCAGGTAATGAAGTGCCCTTAAAGCTTGGCAATGTCACGCGTAATAAGATTGATGCTGGAAAAAAGTCCTCGATGCAAAAAAGGTTCAGAGGCGTGGCTGCAGTTGCAAAAACCAAAACTCGAAAGTTTAGGCATGCACTTAGGGCTCATTAAATTATTAATTTTGGGTGTTGTGAAATGCACATCTAAACATTGGGACAAAGCACTCGAATCGAGCTGCTGGGTAGACTGGGATCGTGTTATGGCACAGCCTTTAACGAAAGGCATGCAAATGGGACTCAAAGGAACTGCTGATCGAGGTGAACAATGTGCAGTCATGCACATACAAATAAATAATTTGCACGCCTGGTGGTTTACTATTATACAAGTTAAGGAGATCGAGGAGACATAGATAGGAGCAAAAACCGAGATTTTGTGTATTTTATTCCACGCATGTAGCGATGGTCCTCATCCACGAGTGTCTCAGATGGTAGCAAATACATTAAAGGTAGCACCAGTGTGCTGGGGAACGCATGCTGTCAAGAAAAAGCAGGAAACACAAAAAATAACAATGCAGCTTTATATTTTCTTAATGCACGCGTGTCTCATTGGATGTTACGCACGCCTGTGTCATAAGTCTGAAGAACATTTATACTACACATGGACAGACTGGTTCTCTAAGCATATGGAGAATTTGAATATAGAAATATTTCTGCAATTCAAGCTGGATGCAATTCAATGCAGGCATGGGCTTAAAAAAATTGACGAAGGGACTAATGCTGATCTTAGTAACGCATGGCTTTTTTTAAAACATGGATCGAAGCTTTTGGACACAGCTGGGTATCACGCAGTTTTTGGACAGCTTTTTGCACGACTTTCTCAAAGCACAAGAATGTGGATATTATGAAATAGCTGGAATGTCCAGATATCCACATTTGAGGCAACAACTTTCAAAATGTTTCACATTTCTCATATGGTCGAGAAAAGGGATCGATATTGTAATGGTAATCGAGCTGAAGATTGTGCAGTCAAGCACATACAATTAAACAACTTGCACGCATGGTATTTTAATATTATGCATCTAGATGGGATCAAGGAGGATCACTACATTGGACCAATAGGAAAGCTTTCTTGGTTGCTTACAAATCGCAGAACTTGTTGGAGTTCAATGAATTGCACATACATATGGAGGAGAATGCTGGACAAAGTGGAATTTTTTACTTTTTTAATGCACGTCCATCAGCACGCCTAGTGCCATGTGAATCAATACAAACCCAAAATTTCGAGAATCAACAGCATTTTAAGAATTAATGCAATTGCGTGGGATTTTAGGTGCTTCCGCTGTCCAATTTGTTGGAGGCCACGTGAAGTTTATGAAAATATACGAGTTAGAGGCGCTGGAGTTTCGTTTGTTTATGACATGGCTGGGATTTCTTTAATTATAAAAGAACACAATAGGACATGCCTAGCGGATCACAATGCAAGGATTTAACAACATGAACTAAGCAAGACCATCATAAGTCGAAGCAAAATGTGGAATAAATCATCAATTTTTTAAAACTGCTGCTGGACAATGACATTAATGCTCATACATGCGACAAATAGGAATGATGCTGCAGATTATATTTTTGCATGAATTGAGCTTAAACAAAGACATCTTGTTAGATCACATGTAATATCAATGTGGAGTTTCAAACTCAATATTGATAATAGGACTCATGTAATCGTCAATGTTTACCTTTTTCACTATGTGAGACCACCTGACATTGGACTTTTATTTATAAAAAATAGCCCAAGGCACTTGCCTAGTAGTTTGCCAAAAAAAACATTGCCTTCACATTTTGAATGACTATTTTGAGAATGCTTCTTGTTCTCATTTTTATAATTATCATAATGATGACTATTATTGTTTTGGTATTTGATACGCCCACATTCATTCGTCAACCACTTATCTTCATTTAGACTTATTATACATCGCTACCTCATTCACTTCAAGAATGGGGCATATCAAGTGGGACAAGCTTCATGCTTTTTCATGAAAGATACATTATTTTTCTTTTGTCATCATTATATCATCAATATGGTGCATTGAAACTCAAACCCAATGCCTTACCCATATAAAGACATGTTAGGTCATATTGCATTGGAATGAAATCCAATATCTTATTATCATGGTGCACCAGGACTCGAACCCGATGTCTTACCCTATGGTGCGGTGGGACTTGAACCCACCATTTTACCCTCAATCAATATATAATAGGCCAAATCAAAAGAAATAGCTCCTATATAGAAGAGCATAGCAATGGTGTAATTATATCAAAATATTTATTAGGAGGATATCATCATTTTGAGCGACAACCCAACATACTTTTATGAATTAAATTTTAAAACACAAGCATGATTTTATATGAGAATCCATTATATATCACCAAGTAGTTAAAACAAAAGTTAAAGATGAGAACATAATAGAAGGATCATATCTAATTATAAACCATTATAGTTATACTATATACTAGGTGTACATACCTCTTCTGCCTTATTTATTAGAATGCGCATACCTTGTTCGTATGCTTATAATGATCAGTAGACAATATATGCTGATCTTTTTAGTCATATAAATAAAAATTTTAATAGTTTAATGCAACGCACATACATTCTAGAAAATATGAAAAGTATACGTAAATCATATGTCTAATACCAAGGGATTGCATTTTATTATATCATGAAATAAGTTATGCCTAACAACCATAGAACAAGGAGTTATAATCTGTGCTAGTTACTTTCTTCTACAATTTAGTTAATAATAAGATTCATACTTATTTCATGTAAATAAAGAAAGAGACACACAATCCCACTCTATAACATGCTTTAATTCTGTTAGTACCAGAGATGAAAGATCAAACCAATGCTTAGTTCTTAAATTAAATGATGGATTAAGCATTAGAAATAAAAATTTGTAAAGGATACAATTGCTAAGAAAAAAAATGGGAACAGGAGATCTTAACTCTTAAAATATGAATGTGAAATCTTGTTAATTTAACTTATTCTTAATCCAACATGTCACATATTTGACCACACACATCAAGAAAAGAACAAAACAGAAAAAGAAAGTTATTCCTACAACATGAATATGATATACATACTATATATATATATATGTATGTATGTAGAATGTATGTGTATATATATATATGTATGTATGTATGTATGTATATATATATATATGTATGTATATATATATATGTATGTATGTATGTATATATATATATGTATGTATGTAGCATGTTTCAAATGTTTAATGCACTTGTTCTTTTCCGTGGTATTATGTTGTAATCCAACTCTAGAAACTTCAGTAAATCATTGATTTTTTTTCTCTAATAAACATAATAACATATGAATAGCAAGAGTTTGAAAACAAACCAAAATACTGCCGAGTGGACATAAAAGCTGAATAGTTTGGTGTTAGCATTGACTTTGTGAAAGGCTTGAACAAACCTTGACTGATACAGGAAAAAATTATAGATATATGTAACTCAATTGGTTAGAGATCGTACTGATAATGTGTTACAAAACTTAGCTCAGAGTAATAATATAAAACAAAAGATAGACAACAATGTAGAGATAAAGAGAGAAGAGAATCTATTTTTTCCATGTATTCAAGTGTATACAATGTGATGTCCAGACCCTCTATTTATAGGATTATATTGAGGTATACAAAGGGATATCATAAACATGGTATTAACTATTGAGATCATGGGAAAATGTCATGGGGAGGTTATGGAGGTGTGGGAGTTACAACTATAATGGTGAGAAGTGGTGGGAATTATCTATTTAATGGAGAAGAGTAGGGGAGTAACTTCTTTAGGAGTTATAGACATCCACTACAAAATAATATTTCATAACAGGCAGTATTTTTTCATTAATTTTGTCAAGCAATAAATACTTTAGTAATGTAACTATCTACTTAATCCCAAGTATGGGTTCTTTATATAAGATATTCGCAAGAATGAACATCTTCGTAGCCCAATAATGCAATTGGCCTCTTTTTAAATATTTCTAGATAACTAAAACCTATACGCTTTCCACAATAATATCCATAACTTTGGCCTTGTAATAATCCCAAATTCTTTTTTAGGAAAATAACTCATATTCTTTAGCACGCTTTTAGGTTCGTATAATAATTTATTATAGTTATGGGTATTGTTTCTGTGACAAATAGTGATACGTAATTGCAAAGTTCAAGTGCACATTTATGCGACTTGATATATAAACTTCAAACTATAATAAGGATGTTATTAATCGTGGGTACGTATAGGTAACCCGATTTTTGACATATACAACATAACAAGTGCACTATACGTGGCTTGCTCAAGATAAATTTCCATAATT
This sequence comes from Nicotiana glauca, assembly GCA_026770625.1. Taxonomy (NCBI): domain Eukaryota; kingdom Viridiplantae; phylum Streptophyta; class Magnoliopsida; order Solanales; family Solanaceae; genus Nicotiana; species Nicotiana glauca. Next base: position 16,811 of record MU697311.1, on the reverse strand, counting down.
TTTTTAAATAAGCAATTAAAAGCGGTATAAAAGTGGGAAGGCATAAAATTCCTAAAACATAGAATATTTGAATAATTAAGCCAAGCGAAATTTGTTAAGCGACAGTGCTAAATTCACGAAACTCGAGAAATGCCTTACACCTTCTCCCCGGTTAACAAAAAATTTTATCCCGTCTTTTGTATTCACGAACCATAATTTGGAGTCAAAACTTTTTCTTGAATAGGCATTGTGAAATTTGGTGACTTGGAACACCGAAATCAAATAATTCTAAGTGGTGACTCCATAAATTAATACAATCAATCCATTTTTACATAATGTCACTTAAATTGGAAAAATTACTTTTCACATCCCCAAAAAAAGGAGGTATGACATGGACCGTTTGTACTAATACTATAATTCTACATCTTCTGTGCAGATCTTGGAGTTGAACTGATATGGACGACGAAGGCTTGCATTGAAGTTGTAGCTGTGATCCAGATTCAAGCTACCATTTGTTCATGGTAGTTTAGGACTTCATTTCTGTTTATGTAAAATTCAAATAGATGTTATATTTATTCTTCGTACCAGCTTTGTAAATAAATCTTAGTGATTCATGACTTGTAATACTAGTCATTGGGATATTAGTATGGATTTTCACCTTCTTATATAATTTATTGATGATCCTTCATTCGAGTTATGTTGTTGGTTCTTTTGCTTACCTAGCATATTGAGGTCAGGTGCCATCACGATTAGGTAGGATTTAAGGTCGTGAGAAACTTAAAATTAATACTGTATTAATAAATATAGTATCATTTGGTTCAAGGGATTAAGGTGGATTATTTCACCATCCCATTACATGAAATTAATATTATTATAAATAAATAAATATATATATATATATATATATATATATATATATATGTATATTTCCCTTAATTTTCGAGCTTCAGTGTTTGATATGTAGGGTCGTTTGACTCAAGGGATTAAGTGAGTTATTCTGATATAAATTTTAAGATTACACTTATCTTGTATTTAGTTGGAGATATTAGCTAAAATCGGTATTTATTTTGTTCCAAAATTTTGATGTAATTTATCTCATATAAAATGTGAAATATCCTATTTTTGTATCAAATGACCCTTGTTTTAAAAGCTTTTACATTGTATTATAAAAATAAATTATTTAAAAAATTACCAAATGATATTTCTCCACCTTAAAATATCAAATATTAGGTATTTTCCAATCTTCATAGTTACAATCTTGATTTTAGTCTCATGTGTAAAAGAACCTAGGAGGGGTAGTGCTTGTATAGTGTCCCTTAGATTGTAGTGGCTTTGCTGAACAATACTAGGGTAAGGTTTTGTCCTTAGGGGGGAGGGAGGTCATTGCGAGGGATTGGGTGCGGGGTTGCGGGGGGAAGAGGGCTTAGGGAGACACCAGGTTGAGAGTTGGGTATTAGAATATAGGAACTTTGACTGGAAGTCTATCGAGTTAGCGAAGATTCTCTGGAAGAGGAAGATTAATATAGCTTATGTACAGGAGACTACTTGGGTCGGAGATAGGGCGTGGGATGCGGACGGGTTTAAACTATGGTTTCCTGGTATAAAGGGGGCAGGAACTGGTTTAGTATTGTCATGCCCCAACCTCGGGAGGCGCGACCGACACTCAATCAAGTGAACCCGACTGAGCAAGCCTTACCGAATGCTTTCTACCCCAAATCAATATGAATACGGAACCCATGCCTTTGACTAATTTAGACGAGGATACATGGTGCATACTGCATCATTGGTTCATTTCATATCACAAAGATTTACAGTACATAAGTTAGCTTCAAGGATTCTATTAAAGTTACAGTTTATGGAGATCACAAGTTTAGGATTACAACATATATATATAGTGGACTCCCCGAACACCCGTACATAACCCACACTAGTGTCTTTGGAGCCTCTAAGGATACAATAGATAAGCATAACTATGCCGGCAATAAGGCCCCGGCTATACCTCAAAAGTGGAAAGCTGTAATAACAAAAGATACACCATATAGCCCCATGGAAGAAAAAGGGGCTCACCGAGACTTCGAGTAGAAAAACGCTCTGCTACACACGATCAGCACTGTCCGCTATGGAGCCACCTACAATCATAACACGAATGTAGCGCCCCAGACAAAAGGGACGTCAGTACATTTGAATTGTACTGATATGTATAACTAAACACCATTTTACTACAAAGAACTATCAAACAGATACAAGCAAATAATATGGGCAAATCAAATAAGTAATTCATATAATCTTTCATAAAATTTCCACAACATAGATTAGAGCATTTCTGTCACGTGTTCACCACTGTTCTCAATACCACCGCCATCTCGAGCGGAGTCCGATCACGACTCGACCGACTAGGTCACCTCATTAGAGGCATTACTCTCAATCAATATTTCATTTCCCTTATTCGGAATTAAATATCAGCACATTACCACCATGTGTGCGGCATGGTGTCCGATCACGACCCGATCAGCTAGGTCACCTTATTGGAGGCATTACTCCATTCTCATTAGTCAACACCTTCAAATCTTTATCCCACACATATCATAACAATTCCTGGGAACTCATGGCTACCATCATCACATTGTTTTTCCTTTTCAATATTCATTTTACAAGTTGTGATCATAGACACATATATCAAGGATAATTCAAGTTGCAAATCACAGGTAAGTGAGCACATAGCTAGCATAAATAGTTCTTTGTTTCAATGTTGGTTTATAGCCCAAGTAATTCAACACATAATTGTACTTTTCATCATTTTCTAATTATCAAGATTGGTACAGTATTCACATTGAGGCACATCCTTCACGAATATGTATAGATTTATGCAAATCAATTAATGTGTAATGACAATCAATACACTAGCCAATTCAACTCTTACCATACTTTCATAAT
>MDKF010500122.1:0-12038 GCA_026770625.1 Nicotiana glauca | reverse complement strand
GGAAAAACTCTTTTTACGCTTTTATTTATATCCCTTTTCGCCGGGGTGTAATCGCCGTAAAAAAGAGGTGTGACAAACCCAATCAAAAATACTCGAAAAAGATTAAAATTCACGAAGTTGGTAAAACCCGAGCCCCGGGCCCACTTCTCGAAAAATTACGAAATTCACATCTTCGGAATCCTCGTCTCACCACGAGTCCGTACATATAAAATACAAGAATTGGAGTCCATTTGGCCCCTCAAATCGTGAATTTAGACTCTCTTAGGCTTCAAGCCCTAACCTCCATTTTTACCCTTTAATTCCTTGAATTTTCAGTGTTTAATCCTTGTTTTTATACCATAACAACACTATTCGAGGCTACAAATTTGTACTTGATGGAATCACCTTCGAAATCTCTCCAAATCATCCAAAATCGCCTCTTCCCGAAGTTCCAATATGTTTTTCTAACTTCTGAAATTTTGGTAACACTGTTCATTAAACCCTCAACATTTTTCGCTTCTGCGGTCCAGCCACCGCTTATGCGGGACCGCTTCTACGGTCTTTTGACCGCTTTTGCGGTTATTATTAAACCTCCAAAAAATTGCTTTTGCGACCATTCATCCGCTTCTGCGGTTTTCCAACTTCCGCTCCTGCATTTATTTTTCCTCTTTTGCGGAATATGCCAGCCCCTCTCCTGGATCGCTTTTGCGATCAATCAGCCGCATCTGTGGAACTGCTCCTGCGGTCCTTTTTCCGCAGATGCGGAAATACTAGGAGCTTCAAATAACAGACCTGTTGCAAACTTCAAAAATTCCCGTTAAACCATCCGAAATCACCCCGAGGCCCTCGGGACCTCAACCAAATGCACAGATATGTTCTATTACTTCATTCAAACTTGCTCGTAACATAAAAACACTATCATAAACACTAAAATCATCGAATTACCACGGATTCAAGCCTAAATTAAACTAAAACTTCCGAAATGCGCATTCAATCAAAACCCCGACGAAACAACGTCCGAATGACCTGAAAATTTCCAGACATATCCAAAATCACCTAACGAAGCTACTGCAACTCTCATAATTCCATTCCGACCCTCGGATCAAAATCTCACCTATCAACCGGAATTCGCCAAAATCCAACCTTAGCCAATTTAAGCCTAATTCTACACCCGACCTCCAAATTCAATTCCGATTGCGCTCCTAAGTCAAAATTGATCCCCCGAAACTAGTTGAATCATCGGAAATCCATTCCAGCCTTCTAACTCATAAGTCAACATTCGGTGACTTTTCCAAACTAACCTTCTCAACATTCGGTGACTTTTCCAAACTAACCTTCTCATAAAGAGACTTATTGTCTCATTTCTAACCGAACTCTATCCGAATTACTTCAAATTCTTCAAACACATATAATGAAACATATAGAAGCATAAAACGGGGAAAAGGGGGCGGTAACTCTCGTAACGATGGGTCGGGTCGCTACATGAAGGGTCAGAGCAAACAGACCAAAGGTATTTCCTGAGATAAGCTTGATAAAAGGGTGTTAAACCGGTCACGAGCAAGACTACCAAGCAGAAGTCAAAGTCGTCACAGCCAATAGGGGAGCTGTAGACCTCAAGGACCGGGACCAGGGGTTAAGTCAGGAAAGAACAACATGCATCTTGAGTGGGTGGCAATTGACGGGCTTCAGGATTCGTGAGAAATACAAGGGTTTGATACAGGAACCACGCAACAGATGGAGGGTATTTTGGTGAACGGGTCAGAGGTATTCTCCGTGTCAAGGATAACAAAGAAAGTGGTTAATCAATAAACAAGCAAGGTCTTCAGGAGGGAAGCAGTTATCATGGCAATTGAAAGAGCATTAAACCTTAAAGATGAAGCATGTTTAAGTCGAGGAAGAACATCATACACACACAATGGGGGGCAATAGTCGTGCTTTGGAATTTACATGAAACATAAAGGTTGGGGAGATACCAGTTCATGCAACACAACAGATAGAATATAGTGAGAGGCTATTCTATGTGATGACGATGACAGAAAAAGGGGTTAGTCCAGAAACAAGCAAGGTCTTCGAGTGAAAATCAGTCATCTTGGCAAATGCAAAAACAGCCGCCCTCAAAGTTCAAGGCCACCAAACCAACCACCACATTTTAAACTCACAAGTTTTCTTTGTTTGAAACAGGAACAAAGCAGTGCAAGAAAGTTGGTTCAACAATAGGAAGGAAATAAAAAGAAGAAAAGGAAGAAGAGGAAAGCCGACAAAAGGGAAGTTTCTCAAATCTTTGCCCTTGCCTATCATGCTAGTGTGCATAAAATGCTGCCATTGCTTTTCACATTTTTCCTCCTAGGATAAAAGTCCTAGTCTGATGGATTTTCCTCCAGATCAAAATCTTAGTCTAATGAATTTACTCCTAGGATCAAAATCTTAGTCTGAGGAAACTTTCTCTTAAGATAACAAGATAATAGAAAACCTAGTCTGATGAATCTTCTCCTAGGTTCTGCATCTTAGTCTGATGAATCTTTCTCCTAAGATAACAGAAAACCTAGTCTGATGAATTTTCTCCTAGGATAAAAATATTAGTTAAATAGTTTCACACACAAGGGACGTACATGCCAATCAAGTCTTTAGTTTTACTCTCACCATCGTATCAATATCTTAAGTAACAACTCGCAAGTCTGCCCAGTCACCAAACTGGGGCAAAAAATTCTCTTTGTTTATTTATTTTGTTGTAGTCAGGAGCCCACCTGGAAAACAAGGGAATACTTTTCAAGTTTCAGCAGTCAGACGCCCACCTGGAGAACAAGGGAAGTGCAATTCAAATTTTAGCTTTTATTTTTTAACATTTGATAACATGCTGTACCCAGCCACCAAACTGGGGCAGAAAATGTTCTTTGTTTGTCTATTTTGTTGCAGTCAGGAGCCCACCTGGAGAACAAGGGAATACTTTTCAAGTTTCAGCAGTCAGACGCCCACCTGGAGAACAAGGGAAGTACAATTCAGATTTTAGCTTTCAATTTTTAATATTTGATAACATGCTGTACCCAGCCACCAAACTGGGGCAGAAAATGTTCTTTGTTTGTCTATTTTGTTGCAGTCAGGAGCCCACCTGGAGAACAACGGCATACATTTCAAGTTCAGCAATCAGGAGCCCACTTGGAGAATAAGGGAATACTTTTCAAGTTCCAGCAGTTAGGCGCTCACCTGGAGAACAAGGGAAGTGCAATTCAAATTTTAGCTTTTAATTTTTAACATTTGATAACATGATGTACCTAGTTACTAAACTGGGGCAGAAAATGTTCTCTGTTTGTTTATTTTGTTGCAGTCAGGAGCCCACCTGGAGAACAAGGGAATAGTTTTCAAGTTCAGCAGTCAGGAGCCCACCTGGAGAATAGGGAATACTTTTCAATTTTCAGCAGTCAGGCACCCACCTGGAAAACAAGGGAAGTACAATTCAAATTTTAGCCTTTAAATTTTCATTATTGGATAATATGATGTGCCCAGTCACCAAACTGGGGCAGAAAATTTTCTTTGTTTGTCTATTTTGTTGCAGTCAGGAGCCCACCTGGAGAACAAGGGAATAATTTTCAAACGTCAGCAATCAGGAGCCCGCCTGGAGAATAGAGGCACATATTTCAAATTGTAGCAGTCAAGCATCACTCGAAGGAATGGCAAAACATCCCCGATCACAATGCAAGGCAACAACGCAAGAAGTCTAGTGGAAAAATACAAGTTCAAAGCAACACAAGAGCAAGTTTGAAGACATAGATAGGACTATTTTTGTAATTCATAGATCATAGCTTAGTCTAGTTTCTTTTTATTTTAACACGGTGTAGTAAGGAGGTCAGTGAGCAGTAGCAATAGCAACAACAGTGAAATCACAGCTCCTGGTAGTCCCAGCTACCAAACCTTCCCGAACTACACTGACCTGATTCCTGTTTAGCCCGGAATATGTAGGCAACCTCTGAAGCAGGGTGCGATCAACAGTTTCATAAAAGCTTCACACGGAATATTCGAACGGGCAAAAATCGCTCGTTTCCGCTCACCTATCTTTGCACGAAAACTCTTCGTGTTTCCGGGTAAAGAGGGGCAGCTGTGAGCACGTGATTTTTGCCCTACATGAATTATTTCTAAATTCAAACAAAATATTTTTTTCTTTCATTATTCTACACTTTCGTGAATTTTGCGTTATTTTCTATCAATTGTTTGCATTTTTATTTGTGCATTTTTTATCCATATAAAAAATATTAAAAATATATTTGGCATTTGCATTTGGGATTTAATTTCATATTTTATGATTAATTAGGGGTTAATTTATATTAGAACAAAAAATGAAAAAAATAACAAAAATAGTTTACTTTTGCATTTTTAATTGTTTAATTGTGAATTCATCACGGAATAGTTTTTAAATAATTTAAGGAGTTAATTAGTTTAACTTTGAATTATATTAGGTCTTTGTTTTAATTCTTACATTTTTATAAAATCAGGAAAATAAATACAAATGAAAACAAGGAGAAATAAAAGAAGAAAATTAAAGGGAAAATTCAGAAAAAGAAATAAAAAGGAAAACAATTAAAAAGTGGTCTTAATTGGAAACCAAATTTGGGCCTTTTTTGCACTTATTCCGCCTGTCCCAAGTCTCAACTACCCACTTCCTAGGCCCAACCCATCCCCATACCCGGTCCAGACGCCCTATTCCCCAACCATCAAAACGACGTAGTATGGGAGTATTACTACGTCGTTTTATGCCATAACGATATGGGCCGTCCATCACCCTAATCCAACGGTCCTCATTCTTTCCAAGCCAAATAATATAACTGTCCAAAAATAATTAAAACCTAAAACATATTCTTTGTCTTCCTCGTACGCAGCTCCTGTAACTCCGCTGGAGCCGCCGCCGCGTGTGAACGCCACCACCTCTGTTGCCTCCCAAAAATACACCTCAGGTTCCCCATCTCTTCCTCTATTCAAATCCGTAATCCTTTTTCCTCGAATCCCAACCCATGGCCTTGAATATACATTTGAAATATCTCCGGCCATAACGTTACTCATCCCAAATCGATCCAAATTAACACCACTAGACCGCCTGACCCTCCTCTACCCAAACCTCCTAACCCCGTCCCTCAAATCTCGCTGAAACTGCTCGAATCTTGAGTGGAGTTTTTTCGTCCAAAACCCTAGTTGCACCAAATCTTCCCAAATTGATACCACATGGTCCTTGGACCTTCCCCGTGAAGAATTCACGGTCAAATACATTCAAATCCCATTAGAATCATTTGAATCTTGATTTTGAAAAACAGCCGGTAAGTTTCTTTAAGGGTTCTTAACATTTATTTTATAGTTAATTAGTTGTGTAATTAGTCAGAGTCTAATTTTGTGTGTTTCCATTTTTATCTGGTTCAATTTGTATCACAGTAGTTATTTGTCAAATAGAATCTAGTTCATCTTATTTTAGAGCTTAGTTTGATTGTCGTTTTGATTGATTAGCTTTAAATTAGTAGGTGTCTTTTAAATTTTCTGATTTAGTTCAATCTCTGTTTTCAATTATGTTAGATTAATTGTTAATAATAGTTTACTTCAGATGGTATAGTTTGTTCACTTCAGCGGATTTCATGTTAGTTCTAGGTGATTAGAGTTATCCGAATAGGTTCAATTCTCATTTTAGTAGATTAATTGTTTCATTTAGATTTAGTCGTCAAGAGTAGTTCATCCAATCTGATTTCATATTGAGTTTATGATGATCAATTGATTAGTTTCTTGGTTTGTTGATAGTAATTGGCAACTCAAAGTTCAGTAGTTAGTTTGGGGTTAGGATTTGAGTTTGAATTTAGTTTTAGCTGATTAATACTCATTGCAGTGAATACTTAACTATAGTTCAATCAGGGTTGGGGTAGGTTAGTGATTCTAGGAATAAGCTAAGGGAAATTGGGGTAATTTAAGGATTTGGAATTTGTTAGAAACTGAAATAAAAGCCCTAGAACATTTTAGAATAGGCACTTAGTTATAATTTCAGGGAGGTTAGTAGGCTGACTTGGGTAGCAAGTTAATAACTAAAGGGTTAAACTAAAAATAAAAGAGGGACTAGTGTGAAAAAGGAAAATCTGAAGTTGTATCTCTTAGTGCCTATAAAATGGCACCCACATGCCTTGAACAATAAGTTTTGGAGCCTCAAAAAATTTCCCCCAAATACTCTATAGTTTTAGATTCAAAATCAGATCTAGAATTTGAAATTTTCTTCTAGAATTTTAAGCTTTCTACAGAAAACAAAAAAAAACAACAAAAACTCTTCAAAAAGAAAAACACAAAAAAAGGTGTACTGTTCCATTGCATTTTCAGGTGAAATTTGAGTTCTAGGCACTGTTTCTCACATCTTCTATTTGCTGAACCTATTCTGAAGTCTATTGATTCTGCTTTTAGGTGTATTAGAGTTCAATTGAGCCTGTTTTGGGTGTTTGCTGTTTTTGTTGGTTTTACAACTCATTCCGGGCTGATTGAGTGTGTTTCTCGGTTAAGAATTGGATGCGTTACTGATTTGAGTCTAATTTGCTGTTGTTGTTACACTTTTTGCTGCTGATCTCTCTCTTCTCTCTTGTTATTTGCATTTTCAGGTACACTTCTTCGAATCACCTTGATGTAGCTTTGATTTGAAGCTGAAATGGAAAGTGTTCACTAGATCTATGCTCATTTGGATGTTATCTTTTGCCTATAGTTCAATAGATGTTAATGAAATAGATGTAGTTGATATTAGCTCTATTTTGTATTTTATACGAATGATAGACACATGATTGTATAAGTAGGACTGCTTCTAAGTGATTTGGACTGATTCTGGATTGTTAGATTATGTCAGTTCCCCCCTTGGCATTCAGTGTTTGATTTCTCTAGTAAAGATTGGGCTGTGTTGGGCTGATGAGATATTAGGTTTGTGTTCACTCACTTAAACTAGTAGATTTGTGGTTGTGTGCATTGAAATAATTGCTAGTGATTAGTTATTTTCTAAAGTGTAAAATCAGTGTTGGGTATAACTGAAATTAAGGTCTGCAATGCATGATTCTATGGGCACAAAATTATAGTTAATCCTGCAAATTTAGTTTGTTCATGTTCAATTAAATTGTAACTAACAGAAGTTCATTTATGGGAAACAAATTAGTTCAAATAGCCATTGTCTTTTTCCAGATTTCATAACGTGGCTGAATTGGCCTAGGATTGGATAATTGAAGTTCATACACTTTTTGATTATTAATAGGGTATCTAGCCTAGAAGGTGTAACAGTCCTGAAATTAAAGGGCGGTGGGCTTTTGGGATTTATGGTAGGCCCAGGTAGCCCAACATTATGAGTAAAACACGGGCCTGCATTTGAACGTACGTGAAGTCCATTTAAGGACACGCTGAGAATGTGCTACCTTGATTATTAATGTGGTTGAGCTTGGACATTTTTAAAATTGGACCTTAAGGTTTTGAGCTCTTCAATTAAGTATGGCCTTTTCTTTTATTCTTAGAGACAAATAAAAATAGAAAATCATAGTCACTTTAGGAATGGCCTTTAAATAAAAATGACGAGACGAGCCTCGCCGAATAAAATATAAATTGCGGGGCCCTCATTCAATGCTTAACTAAAAATGCTTAGACTTCGGGATGGGCCGTTTAGCGAATTTCACAGCCTTCCCCAAAGATAATAACATGCTAGTCACTTTAGGCGCGTTTTTCATTTTTTTTAATAGTCTTACCTTCTTAAATACGAGTGCACATTTATGTGACCCAAATCCAAATCTCAACGAAGTCGAAACGTATCAAAAATCGAGGGTGTATTTATGTGATGCGATTCGAGACATGTTTTCACGACGTTGCAATTCTCTAAAAATAATAATAATAAAAGCGGTTCAAAGTTAAAAACATATAGGTTAAAACATGTATTAAAATAAAATAAATAAGCCAAATATGACAATTGAGCGACCGTGCTAAAACCATGGAACTCAGGAATGCCTAACACCTTCTCCAAGGTTAACAGAATTCCTTACCCGAATTTCTGGTTCGCAGACTGTTAACAGAGTCATAATTTCCTCGATTCGGGATTCAACCAGTGACTTGGGACACCATTGATCTCCCAAGTGGCGGCTCTGAATTTTAATAATAAATCTCGTTCTGATTGTCCTTTAAGTGGAAAAACTCCTTTCTACCCTTAGGGGTGTATACACTTCTGTACATTTTTATTGCATAGATATATGTAACTCTAGTGGCATACTGGGCGTAGCAGCACGGATGATTCGGGGACTTGGTGAGTTGCATTATTCGAGGCGGCCCGCAGCTAGTATTGTCCCTTCCAGTACATTGTATTTATTTTCTGTCCATTATATTCAGGACGGATGCTGTATTTTATTTCCTTCTTAGTAGACGCCCATGCACTTGTGACACCGGGTTCTGGGATGGTTTTGAAATATTTGTATTTATTGCTTATCATTTAGTTTGAATTGAAGCGGTTCTCGTTTCATTTATAAAATTGAAGGAAAATCTTAGTTTTCAAGGTTGATAAAATGAGAACTTCATCAAGTAATTTGGTTGGCTTGCCTGACAGCAGTGTCCGGCGCTACCACGACCCTTAGTGAATTTTGGGTCGTGACAATAAAGACAAATTTTGCCTTTATTTTCCTTTTTATGATTTATTTGTTGTTTTTAAAATTTAAATCATAAATATTTTCTGAGAAGCTTGGTTATTAAATTCGTTAAAATTTACTACGGCATTAGGTTTTGAAATAGTAATTATTGTTGAAAAAATAGTAATCATTAATTTTTTATAAGAAATTAATTATCATAATTTGATTTGCAAAAATACCTAAATTACATCAATGCATATGTTAAAATAAATAGATGGAAAAGATAGTTTGTTACATAATTTAACTTTACAAAATAAGAATTAGTTAGTAAATTCATCTTGTAGCTAATAGAATTTTTTATAACATATAAATAATTATGTCACTAAGTAGGATTAACGATGAATTTTATTATTTAAATATATAATTTATTTATCAATCGCTAATTTTTCTTCTCTTTATAGTTAACTTGTCTCGGAATACATGATACCTAGATGACTATTTTGATACGGAATTAAAATAAAAGAACAAGGTACATAATAACACTAAACTTTCAAGATTATCTTGGTTGTTGCCATGATTAGATAGGACATCCGCTATTTTGTTTCCCGACTAAGTAGCTCAATATTTGCGATATTCAAGAGCTTACATTTTTAAAAATCTTATTGTTAAGGGCTTATATTTTTTGTAATTTTATATGCATTGATAGAAGGTACACGCGCATCGTGCATATCCTAGCACGAAACCGCTTAGCGAAATATCGTTCGCCTTTTTTACCCTTTAAAAATAAATTTTATATTGATTACTGTAATTTAATTATACTACTAATATTTAGGACTCTAAAATCAACTAAATTTTGGTCATTAAACCTTTCCTTTTTCGGACTACATATATAGAAACTCCTAAATTTTAGGAATTTAAAACCAAATTAAATTTTACTTATAAATTCTTTCCTTATATAAATTATGTAAAGTAATTATGACATTTTCTTATGTGCATTAGATAAAATTTATGGTTTTTATAAATACATTATCAAGAAATAGGATACGACCAGATAGAAACCTCTAGTCTAGAATAGATTATACACTTTCAGCAATTGGTTCCATTTTTCCTCTATGTATTTGTTTGTCTTTTGGGAGGAGAGGGGCGACTTAAGTAGTAACAGAGCCAGAATTTTCATCAAAGAAATTAATAAACAAAAAGTAAACAAGGACGAAATCAAGAGAATTCATATATATACATAAAATTCTTTAGACCTTATATACATAATATATTTTCCCGATGAACCAACCCTCTTCCGCTATCAATAAAATTTTAGATCTAATTTTAAGTCTTCAAAAAAAAATTAAAGATTACTAATAATATGTAAACCAAACTTACAACATGTATGAAAATATATATAAATAAGTTTAATACGACCTGCTTACATTTTGAAAATAATAGTAGTATTTTAATTTGAAGTAATAAGTACTATAATGTACTTTAAGTTAATTATTTAAATAAGTTGAATACAAATTGTAAATTTATACATATGTTAAATTACAAATTCAATTACAATACTCGAAAAGTAAAATATACACAAGATAAATTTATATATTGAAATTAGTGAAAATAAATTATTTTTGCTAAAAGAAAATATAGAGAGCGAAAGGTATAAATTGATATTCCTTGTTGAATTAGCTATACAAAATCAATATTCTTTATTGAAATAAATTTACACATTTATTATAGTTCAAAATATATTTATATAATTTTTTAAAAGTTTTATATTCATTTAGATAAATTACATGCGAACGCGCGTACCGTAAAACTACTGAGTCTAAATATAGTTACATCCTACAATTAAGGCACTATATATGCTAGATATTATTTTTCTCTCTCCCTTTTTGTATTTTCTCTTACATAATTATTGCGTATCTGCAAACCCCAATACAATCTCTCTCTGTTTGCATACAACCAGACTCTCTTCTCCCACAAACCCTAGTTCCAATTTGAGAACAACGGCCAGCTTCGTTACCTTGAAAATTGGACTAAAGGTAAAAGATCAAAAAGGCCTCGTAGTATGGAACGACAACCTACTGAAGAAGAGTACTTGGCTATTTGTTTGATTATGCTAGCGCGTAGCGATGGTTCTATTAATCAAGAACAGTCTCTACCACCACCGCCAGTTCCAGTGATGAAAATACACGCGTCGTACACGAACACCTTGCCATTGCGGGTAGTAGCGGTTGCGATTTCTTGTACCAGAACTTTCAAGGCTAGGGTTTTTATAGATGTGTTAGGGGGCTGACCAGCCCTGGCCGCCGGCCGGCGAAGCCATAGGGCTATTTCTCTCTCTAGATTGCCCAAATTGCCTATTTGTATTCAGTTGTATTCGAATGTATTCTTCAGCTGTATTCAGGTTTAATCAGTTGTTTTAACTATTTTATTCAGCAGTAGTTGGTTGTATTCAAGTGTTTTATACAACTGTATTCAGTTGTAGTTAGTTATATTCAACTATTTTATTCAGCAGAAGTTAGTTGTATTTTGTTGCATTCAAGAGTTTATTCAGCTGTATTCGGTTGTATTTTTGTTGTATTCAAGTGTTTTATTTAGATGAATTAAGGTGTATTTTGTTGTATTCAACTGTATTTCTCTTTATTCGGCTATAATCTTTATTATGTATGTTTCAAATACAGATTAATGAGGGATCGTTTTAGTTCGTTGAGTTAAATTAGGAGAATATTATGTGATTTTATTTCCTTCCGTTTTTAGCGCAGATACGTTACTGTATTTAATGTTAATGTCGCTTGAATACAGCTAAATTGTAACGACCCGACCGGTCGTTTTGAGTACCAGCACTCCGTTCAGTAGTCGAAGGCCATGAACAACTTCATTTCAGGTATTATGACTTGTACGCATGGTCGGAATTAAATTCAAGAAGTCCAGAGTTGATTTGGGAAGAGAATTCTCATTTCGAAAGCTTAAAGTTGAAAGAATGAGCTAGGATTTGAATTTCAAGTAAACGACCTCGGAATCGGGATTTGAAGGTTCCATCAGGTTCGTATGATGATTTTGGACTCGGGCGTATGCCCAGATTGGGTTTTGAATAACCCGGGAGCGTTTTGGCGCCTATTGTGGAAGTTAGTAATTTAGAAGAAATTTCCTAAGTTTGACTTGAAGAGCATTTCAGTGTTATCGATATCCGTTTGGAATTCCTAGACTGTGAATAGCTCCGTATACTAATTCTTGAGTTGGGGGCGCGATCGAAAGTGAATTCGGAGGTCCGTAGACCATTTTGAAGTCAGTTGGATAAAAATGGAAAGTTGAAGGTTTTGGAGAGTTTGACCGGGTAGTTGACTTTATGATATCGGGGTCGGAATCAAATGCCAGAAGTTGGAGTAGGTCCGTAATGAAAATATAACTTGTGTGCAAAATTTAAAGTCAATCGGACGTGATTTGATAGGTTTCAGCATCGGAAATAGAAGTTGGAAACTT
>MU697309.1:58996-80220 GCA_026770625.1 Nicotiana glauca | reverse complement strand
ACACACACACACATATATATATATATATATATATATATATATATATATATATATATATATATATATATATATCACAAATTAGAGAAACGAAAGAAGTTATTAGTATTAAGTAAACGAGTTAAATTAATAGGTCAAACATGGTCAAACATTTAATTTGAATCGCATTAATATTTACTATCTAAATAATATAAATGTAATCCGTTAACTCTTTTGTAATACAAATAATGAATATACTAACATATACTATAACATGATATATATGTAGTTAAAGTAGCACAAAAAAGTGTGCATGTTATATATACACACACCCCAACATATACTATAACAAGCTATATATATAATTAAAGTATTACAATGAAGTGTTTCTGTGTGTGTATGTGTCTATATATATATATATATATATATATATATATAGATATATCACTTGTGACAATCCGGCCGGTCACTTGTGACAATCCAGCCAAGCGCTAGGAACACAGGGTCGATCGGGTTATTTCAGGGAAAGATCACTTGTGAAGATCCTAATGTAAAAATCCGGCCAGTCGTTTTATGAGTTACCGCTCTGTTTCCCTCATTTCTGCTTCTTTATGTGTTGTACAACTGTATTTCATCGCATCGTGTTGGTTAGTTTGGGTTTGGAGTGGTCTTGTGGAAAAATGAGACACTTAGTCTCTTAAGTTGGCCATTTAGTTGGAAAAGCCAACCGAAAGTTGACTTGTGAGTAAACGATCTAGGAATTTGGTTTTATGATTCGGATAGCTCCGTGAGGTCATCTGGGACTTAGGAGAGTGTTCGGAATCTATTTTGGAGGTCCGAGGTAGATTTAGGCTTAAATTGGCGAAATTGGAATTTTGGCGTTTTCTAGTTGGTAGTACAGATTTTGATATGGGGATCGTAATGGAATTCCAGAAGTTGGAGTAGGTCAATCGTGTCATTTGGGACGTGTGTGAAACATTTCAGGTTATTCGGATGAGGTTTGTTAGACTTTTTGATCAAAAGCGGAATTCAGAAGTTTTGGAAACCTTACGCTTGAATCCGATGGTGTTTTGATGATTCGATGTTGCTTTAAGTGTTTCGAAGATTGGTATAAGTTTGAATAGTGGTAGATGACTTGTTTGTATGTTTGGTTGAGCTTTTGGGGGCCTCGGGATGACTTGCGAGCCCCTTCTGTCATAACCGCACCTGTGGATTGGGGCCCGCAGGTGCGGGCCGGTAGAAGCCTATAAAGGGTCGCAGATGCGACCAAGGATGTGAAGGGCAGGAGCCGCAGATGCGGAGAGCATAGAGCACCTGCGATGGCGTAGGCGCGGGTGTTTGATCACATACGCGATTTTGGGCGGATAAGTGACTTCTGCAGGTGCGACCCATTGGACCGCAGGTGCGTGTTTGGGGCCACAGGTGCGGAATCCCTGGGCCAGAAGCTATAAAGCTTGCCTTCGCGAATGTCAGCTGGTTCCACCATTTTTGAGACGGCTTGAGAGCTCTTTTGAGAGGATTTGAAGAGGGAATCGAAGGGAAACACTTGGAGGTAAGATTTTTGAACTCAATACTCAATTCTATGGCATTTTCCCATAGATTAGGCTTGAAATTAATGGAGATTAATGGTTAAAATTGGGAGTTTAAGGCTTGAAATTGGAGACTTTGATTTAGGGATTTGAGGGCTCGTTTTTGGTCGGATTTTGATGTAATTGATATGTATGAACTCGTGAGAGGATAAGGATTCTATTGGTGTGATTTTTATTGGATTTCGGGATGTGGGCCTAGGGGTCGGGTTTGGCCAATTTTGGGATTTTCAATGCAATTTGAATACTTTTCGCATGGGCTTTGTCCCTTTAGCCTATTTTGATGTTATGATTATGATTTTGGATAGATTCGGGGCGAGTTGAGGCCGATTCGAGAGGCAAGGGCATCGCGGGCTAGAGTTTGGACCGAATTGAGGTAAGTAATGATTGTAAATATTTTCCTGAGGGTTTGAGACCCCGAATTTCACATTGTTGTGCTATTTTGAGGTGACGCATACGCTAGATGACGAGCATGGGGTCGTTTACTATTGGGTATTGTGACTTGGTCCATCCGTAAGGTTATAAAATCACATATTTGATTGAAAACTTTTTGATATTATTGTCTTTTGGAAAGTATTACTATGTTTCATGACCCGGATTTTCCACCCTTGGAGGTCGTGATGGCGCCTACTAATGGAAGTCAGGCAAGCCAATTGTTCCAATTACTTAACCTTTTTCTTATGTTTTAAATCCTTCGACAATGGTGAACAACATCTTATACACAAAGTAATTAAATAAGCAGAAGAAAGAAACGTAATGACTTAAATATTACCAACTCATTTCCATAACTAAAAGCTACCTAGATCTGGTCACAGACTGTCTAAGACTACTACAAATAAAGGTCCAAAAAAAAAAATACAAACTATTTCAGAAATACATAGAGGAAACAGTAGAAAAAGATAGAAGGAGATACCAAGGTGTCACGACCTGAATTTCCCACCCTCGGGAGTCGTGATGGCGCCTACTAATAGGAGCTAGGCAAGCCAACCTTTATCTATCTCTTTCGTTATCAAAATTTCCTTCTTTTAACAATTTAACAATAATAATTAAATACAGTGGAATAAATAAATTTAGTGGAAGACTTAATAGATAATACTAGATGCGACACCGTAATGCAATCACAAACCTCTACCCAAGAACTGGTGTCACGATACTAACGAACTTCTAATAATACTAAACACAACCGTTTGAAAGAAATATAAAACTATTTGTCTCGAATACATATGATAACAGACTAAAAATAAGGATAGAGGATACGCTGGTCCTGCGGACACCTGCAAGGCTACCTCGGTGTCTCGCTGATCGAAATGCTAATAGTTGCACTACTGCTGCTGCTGTCCAAAACCTGTATCTGTGCAAAAGAGCATAGAGTGTATTGTCACGACCCAAAATCCACCAAGGATCGTGGTGGCGCCGGACACTGCTGTCAGGCCAGCCAATTAGATTACCAATTAATTTCCTCTTTTAATGCTTTTGAAAATCTAAGGTTTTTCCTTCCGTTTCACATAAAAATAAGATCATTTCTTGAATTCAAACTTAAATAATACCAATTAGTACAAAGATTTACTGAAACATCGCAGAAACGCGGTGTCACAAGTGCATGAGAAACTACTGATAAAGACATAAAATACAACACAACATCCATCCGGAATACAATGGACAGGAAAGAAATATAGTTACTAGAAGTGGCTTTAAAGAGCTGCGGGCCGCCTCGCATACTGCAACTCACCTTGTTCCCGAATTTGTCCGTGCTGCTGCGCCCAGTAGGCCGCTAAAGTATCATGTACCTGTGCAACAAAATGCGCAGAAGTGCAGTATGAGTACGTAATCAACGTGTACTCAGTGAGTATCCTGCCTAATCCCGAAGGGGTAGAGACGAGATGGCCAATTTCGACACTCATCAGAGGTCAATTAGCAATATTCTATAAGTGCGGGGAAAAATCATGGATTTATATAAAAGTTCAAGTTGTGAAGCTAGAAACAAGTAAACACCTCCAATAATAAATCAAGGGCTTCTAAGGTTTATTCTTTATTGTTTTATCAATTCATATAAAGCCACGTAGGGCCAATTCCACTTTTACAAATTTCCAAGTAATAGATAAACATGCGTAAATCACGCCGAGGTCGACGGCCCGCTCCAACAGAATGTAAATTGTGCATTGCCGAGAGTCGAGCGACACGAACCATAGATGCATCTATTATCACCGAGGCGTTCGGCCCGTTCCATAATTAAACACGTATCCTGCTCGCGAATCATCCGTGCGACGCAGGCACACATAAAGTACATGCTTAATTAGTCAAGTAAGAACTTATCGGGGAATATTTATTCAAATAAAACCAATTCTCCTTTAACCATTTAAGAGATGAAGTTTAATTCTTTTAGGAATTTACTTACTAATTCGACGTGAGTTAAGAAATTCAAGCTACCAATGTGTTCACAATTAATCCACGTACAATAATAGTAGCTACGCACGGACTCTCGTTACCTCGTGCGTACGTAGATCCTACAAACTGGAGCACATAAGCAATTACTTCACCTATGGGGTAAACTCCCCCTCACAAGATTAGAAAGGAGACTCACCTCGCTCTCGCAATTCGGCATTCTACATCCTTCCGAAAGCTTGAACCAACGCACAATGCACCAAAACTAGCCAATGATCATACAAATCCATTAATATATGCTCAACTATACCCTACAACTCAATTTACAACAATTCCTAACCCCGAACGAAAAGTTGCCCAAAATGTCCTCGGGCCCACGTGCCCGGAATCCAAAATTTCTCGAAGACAAAGTTTACCCATGACCTTAGGAACTCAAATATATGATTTTCTCCTAATTCCATACTAAAAATCGTGGCTAAAATCCAAGGTTATAATTTTTTAGGTTTTCAACCAAAACCTCAATATTTACTCTAATTTCCATGCTTAAATCCACATATAATTGATATATTTAACTCAAAAGTGATAGGGATGACTTACTTTAATCATTGACGACAAAATCCCCTCTTGAAGCTCCCCAAAATCGCCCATGCCATGGAGAAATGTGATAGAAATGGCCAATCCCCGGCCTTAAAATGACATTCTGCCATCCAGGGATTTTCATTTCTGCGGAAAAATCCCACTTATGCGAAACTCGCTTCAGCGGAAAATGATCCACTTTTGCGGTCCCTGGCTTCAGCCCATCTTTGCTTCAGCGGAAGCTCAACCGCATCAGCGGTTCCGCTTAAGCGGTCAAAAAGCCAGTTCTGCGGCCACCTGGGCCTGACCCCCTTTCCGCTTCTGCGGAATATGCGCCGCTTTTTCGGCTCTTCCTCATGCCCCACCTTTCTGCTTCTGCGGTCCAGGAGCCGCAGATGCGGTTATGATAGAAGCAGCACACTCAGCCTTCCAAATTTCCAAATTTCGATCCGTTAACCACCCAGAATCCACCCGAGGCCCCCGGGACCCCAACCAATCATACCAACCAATCCTAAAACACATTACGGACCTGCTCGAGGCCTCAAATCATATCAAACAACACCAAAATTATGAATTACACCTCAATTCAAGCTATGAACTTTGAACTTTCCAACTTCTATTTTCGATGTTTAAACCTATCAAATCACGTCCGATTGACCTCAAATTTTGCACGCAAGTCATATTTGACATTACGGACCTACTCCAACTTTCGAAATTCGATTTCGACCCCGATATCAAAAAGTCAACCCCCCGGTCAAACTTTCCAAAAACCTTCAACTCTCTATCTGTAGCCAAATGGTTTCAAAATGGTCTACGGACCTCCAAATTCACTTCCGATCGCGCTCCCAACTCCAGAATCACCATACGGAGCTATCCCATTCTCGAAATCCCAAACGGATATCGATAACGCTGAAATGTTCTTTAAGCCAAACTTAAGGAATTTCTTCAAAAATGCTAACTTCCACAATAGGCGCCAAAACGCTCCCGGGTTATCCAAAACCCGAACCGGGCATACGTCCAAGTCCGAAATCATCATACGAACCTGCTGGAACCTTCAGATCCCGATTCCGAGGTCGTTTACTCAAAATTCCAATCCTAGTTTATTCATTCAACTTTAAGCTTCTCAATGAGGATTCTCTTCCCAAATAAACTCCGAACTCCCCAAAATTAAATTCCGACCATGCGTACAAGTGATTATACCTAAAATGAAGTTGTTCATGGCCTCCGACTGCTTAATAGAGCGCTAGTACTCAAAACGACCGATCGGGTCGTTACATTCTCTCCCACTTAAACGTATGTTCGTCCTCGAACGTGCTGAGAACTGTACTGGAGTAGTCTGAAATCACTGTTTAGCACCACACGCACCTTCCTGTGCTACCAAAACTTAGGTGAGCACATAAGCCCGATAAATTCTGAAATTGTTCCCTTTTATTCAAGCGAATAAGCATTAGAGCCCGATTCCAACATCCAGAATCCTATGCCAGGACTGTTTCCAACATACGATCGCCACATCAATCACTACACGCCGTACTCAAACATAACGACATCACTTTGCTGAATTCTTTCTTTGCAACACTTAATCCACAAGGCCACGATTATATTCTCTAATCAACTTAGCAAAAATCCTACTGATCCGATGCTCCCACTGCACCCCATGACATATACAGGTCTTACCCCAACCTTTACCATACCGCCATGACGGAAGAGATGTACCGACATTCATAATTAATCGCCAAGTTAACAAAACATTAGGTCTACACTCTTTACAAGGCCTTTACCTCATTCTGAACCCAATAATGGTCTTATTTCCTTAACATACCTCGTTTAGCTGGATTGCACAAAATGCTAGATCAAGGGATCTCGTTTCATACGATACAACTGCTCAGGCAATAAGCCACCTCAGAAATTATTAAAATCTCATATGGTGCTACCATGCGCCAATAGGCCACCAATCCGACCACAACACAAATAGGAAATCGAATTCTGGAAGGAATTAACTAAACCCCGCACCAACGCGGACTTCTCCTAGAAAGTTAGGAAGTGAAACACATAAAGAAATAGCATATAGAAAACTAGACTCGACATCACACTGTTGCGGCGCGCAACCCGATCCAAATAACATACCCATGGCGGTGTGCCACCCGATCCATAAATAGATCTCACAGAAGGAGATTGCACTTTGAGCTAAATTTGCTCATTACAATAAAACATCGAATTTCGATCGCAATCACATTAAGTGCATAATACCATCCCTGAGGAAAAACATAGCGCTATAGGGTACAAAACTCAAGCACAACTGAGGTGCGATATACAACATAAATCTCAAATCCATCCTGCTCATAACACATCATTTCTACGCGGATTCTCAACACGTAAGAAATTTTCTCAAGCCGTCTCACGACTTATACGTCATAATACATCATTACCTGGAATAGCTGATGACAAAATAACACCCCGACTGTTCCTCCATAGGGAACGCTCGCTGAAACGAACACAACTGGCCTGATATAAAGCCCTGTTCACACATATAAATTGATACATCGATCTTAAGCCGATTTCTGATCGCACCAACTTGACGAATAACCTTTCAAAGGTTCATAGTGACTCTCTTTTCCTCATGACACATAAGAACAACCGTCATAACTGGAGCAACCTCCCCAGTTCATAACCCAATAAACAAAGTGCCCTCCAGGCATAGTTTCTCAAACAAATGTTATTGCCACAATCCTCATACTTGCTTAAATCTTTAGTCAATCAGGTGACTACATGCCACACTTATGCAATCTTCCCGTGGGACACGCTCCCACAATATTCTGAAATAAATATCGAGTCTGCTCATTCCAACCATCGGTCGCACTAACGCTGAAAAGCGATCAAGAATCCTTAACCAGGATACAAAGTCTTTTTCACAAAACATCGATCTCAGGTGACTCTGAAGCCAATACCTACTCTAATCATTCAATCCTTTCCTTGCTCATCCGAGCCTATGACATCCTCGTCAACACCAAACTATAACCTTGATCCTCATTTCGTATTTCCATGCTACTCGCTGCACCAAACGTGCCAACATACGGTAGAACACGATTTACATCGTAGCTCCGAACTCATCAATATTTTAACACTTCCTCACATAAGAACTTTTCTCTTAACTCACTTTAGGAGAATCATAGCAACACATAGGTAACTTCCCATAACCGTAGAATGTGCAACTCTGCAAGTAGTGGTCCAAGCCACCATACTCCTTTTCGGAATCTGTTTTTACTTAACGAGCCATAACAGAAGAATGCCCCTGATAAATCATCAATCACGGCAGCCGACAAACCTCACATGTACCTTAACAAATCAAACGCATGACTCGATCACGCTGAATTAACGGACCATAGGCTCCAAAATGCCAAATTCAACTATGGCTAATCAATCCCTTTCCCTCCAATTTATCCTTGATTGCTTTGGAAATAATACTCATTCTCTTCAACGCATAACATACTCCCTCTACATTCACCCCGAGTGACCTTGAATTGCGAGACCATGCTGTCTCAAATCTCACGAATTATTTCACATTTCTCAAATGTCATACCACAAGGTAGCACATCATAGGACATTCTGGGCACCTTCTCATAAGCTGCTATAAAGCTTGGTTCTTAACTGTACTTATAGGCTTGGAATCATCGGGCACCACATTTTAACTTCTGAATTCACTGGGACCATTA
This sequence comes from Nicotiana glauca, assembly GCA_026770625.1. NCBI lineage: Eukaryota > Viridiplantae > Streptophyta > Magnoliopsida > Solanales > Solanaceae > Nicotiana > Nicotiana glauca. The sequence goes on along the minus strand of MU697309.1, from coordinate 71,990 downwards.
TTGAAAGCCACCCGCTCTGTCTTGACCCCGAATATAACTCATTCCATAGATCTTATAACACACGAATACTCTCTCGGCGAGGCACCCGGCGAAATCACTTCCTCTGAAACCTGCATCTATACGAGGCATAAACCTTGAACCTTTTTCCTAGTTCGAACATCAGCCAATAAGGCCAACCATGGCATGCTTCCAACAATTCATTTGCTCGAATTACCACTTATGGTCTTTAATTATAGCTGAAATAACCCTTTAATATGCTAATGACCAGAAATCACGCAAGTAGTTAATCATGCAGCCCAATCACAAGCGGTGGGACTCTCCCACTTAGCTTAAAGCCATCATTTCACCATTCTAGAGTTCGCCCTACCGATCTCCTTGTCAAACAACCAATAAAATTCCTCGCATGAGCTTCGCCAACCATGCGACTGCTAACCTGCTTACGGGGAATAACCCACCTAGGGGAATCACCTCCCGACATCTTCCCACGCCACTGCACGGGGTATATTCACTATGACATCAATAGCCCATACTTCATATCATACCCGCAGGCTTGAATCACAAATCCTTAAAATCCCCAATTCGATCCAAACTCTCCTTAAGGCGCATAGTCTTCTTACTACCAAGCCCGCATGCAACCCCCGCCACTCTCCCACTTTGGCGGGACTCGTCTCCTTAATCGGTCACTTGACCTTGCTTCTCATACTTGGCCTTCTAGAAATTTTAAATACCGCCTGGCACTTTCAACATGTCCTTCCTCATACTTTGCTGCTCAATTGTTGCCTCAAATAAAAATCTATCTTCGTGGAACTTGAATCCACCATTGCTGATAACTTTAAACCTTTCCAAAGGTCATCTTTATCGAGCCGTCAACATTAGAAATTCTGATTCGATCTTAAACCACTACATCACTCGATATCTGACAGTTGTATATTCAATACTATATCACAATATCTTGCCCCAAGGCGAATTGTAGCAGATCATAACACTGACAAACTTAAAGCGTTCAATTAGGGCAGCATCACCCCCATATAGAGGAGAACTCCACCACGCCTGCATTTACCACGTTTCATTACTTCCACCAGTCCCCATATGTCCATCCTTAGTTCAATTGACTTTCCCCTGCCGGGAATAAAATACCGAATCCCTTGATTACGCACTGAGTAAACCTCCCTTCAATTCATTCACCCCGACACGTGGGCAACACCCTACCATTACAACAATACCGCGGAATAGTCGATCATAAGCATTATGGCAACTTGTGCCTTGCCTCAAGGCTCTTAGAAGTTCTGTGACTGAGTTGAAATAATAGAATATCCCTCCAAAATGTGACTATAATAGTCCAATCAACTATACCAGGAGAATCATCCTGCACCACATTTGTAGTGCCATTACAATCCTTCAATTTTCGATTTATGACAAGCGCTCGCGTCGTGTAAGATTGAGTGAGAAGGAAATCAAGGTATACGCCTCAAAGGAATCGAACCGCATGATAAGGAAATCAAGAAGGGAAATACTCCTAATAGTACTGCAGCCTCCCAAGGATAAGTACAGACGTCTCCGTACCGATCCACGAGACTCTACTAGACTTGCTCATGACTCGTGAGACCGACGGGAACCTAGTGCTCTGATACCATGTTGTCACGACCCAAAATCCACTAAGGGTTGTGGTGGCGCCGGACGCCGCTGTCAGGCCAGCCAATTAGATTACCAATTAATTTCCTCTTTTAATGCTTTTGAAAATCTAAGGTTTTTCCTTTTGTTTCACATAAAAATAAGATCATTTCTTGAATTCAAACTTAAATAATACCAATAAGTACAAAGATTTACTGAAACCATCCCAAAAACCCGGTGTCACAAATGCATGAGCAACTACTGATAAAGACATAAAATACAATACAACATCCATCCGGAATACAATGGACAGGAAAGAAATACATTTACTAGAAGGGACTTTAAAGAGCTGCGGGCCGCCTCGCATACTGCAACTCACCTTGTTCCCGAATTTGTCCATGCCGCTGCGCCCAGTAGGCCGCTAAAGTATCATGTACCTGTGCAACAAAATGCACAGAAGTGCAGTATGAGTACGTAATCAACGTGTACTCAATGAGTATCCCACCTAATCCCGAAGGGGTAGAGACAACATGGCCAATTTCGACACTCACTAGAGGTCAATTAGAATTATTCTATAAGTGCAGGGAAAAATCATGGATTTATATAAAAGTTCAAGTTGTGAAGCCAGAAATAGGTAAACACCTCCAATAATAAATCAAGGGCTTCTAAGGTTTATTCTTTATTGTTTTATTAGTTCATATAAAGCCACGTAGGGCCAATTCCACATTTACAAATTTCCAAGTAATAGATAAACATGCGCAAATCACGCCGAGGTCGACGGCCCGCTCCAACAGAATGTAAATTGTGCACTGCCAAAGGTCGAGCGGCGCGAACCATAGATGCATCTATTATCACCGAGGCGTTCGGCCCGTTCCATAATTAAACACATATCCTACTCGCGAATTATCCATGCTACGCAGGCACACATAAAGTACATGCTCAATCAGTCAAATAAGAACTTATCGGGGAATATTTATTCAAATAAAACCAATTCTCCTTTAACCATTTAAGGGATGAAGTTTAATTCTTTTAGGAATTTACTTACTAATTCAATGTGAGTTAAGAAATTCAAGCTACCAATGTGTTCACAATTAGTCCACGTACACATGCTTTTGGGTCGTAACTACCCGAACAATAGCATAATAGTAGCTACGCACGGACTCTCGTCACCTCGTGCGTATGTAGTCCCCACAAACAGGAGCACATAATAAATTACTTCACCTATGGAGTAAATTCCCCTTTGCAAGATTATAAAGGAGACTCACCTTACTCCGAAGACTCGCAATTCGACATTCTACATCCTTCCGAAAGCTTGAACCAACGCACAATGCACCAAAACTAGACAACGATCATACAAATCCATTAATATATGCTCAACTATACCCTACAACTCAATTTATAACAATTTCTAACCCCGAACGAAAAGTTGACCAAATTGCCCTCGGGCCCACGTGCCCGGAATCCAAAATTTCTCGAAGACAAAGTTTACCCATGACCTTAGGAGCTCAAATATATGATTTTCTCCTAATTCCATACTAAAAATCATGGCTAAAATCCAAGGTTATAATTTTCTAGGTTTTCAACCAAAACCTCAATATTTACTCTAATTTCCATGCTTAAATCCACATATAATTGATATATTTAACTCAAAAGTGATAGGGATGACTTATATTAATTATTGACGACAAAATCCCCTCTTGAAGCTACCCAAAATCGCCCATGCCATGGAGAAATGTGATAAAAAATGGACAATCCCCGGCCTTAAAATGACATTCTACCATCCAAGGATTTCCCTTCTACAGAAAAATCCCGCTTCTGCGAAACCCGCTTCAGCGGAAAATGATCCGTTTTTGCGGTCCCTGGCTTCAGCCCAACTTCGCTTCAGCGGAAGCTCAACCGCATCAACGGTTCCGCTTAAGCGGTCAAAAAGCCGTTTCTGCGGCCACCTAGGCCTAACCCCCTTTCCGCTTCTGCCGAATATGCCCCGCTTTTGTGGATCTTCCTCATGCCCCATCTTTCCACTACTGTGGAACTCAAACCGCATCTGCGGTCCAGGAACCGCAGATGCGGTTATGACAGAAGCAGCACACTCAGCCTTCCAAATTTCCAAATTTTAATCCGTTAACCACTTGGAATCCACCCGAGGCCCCCGGGACCCCAACCAATCATACCAACCAATCCCAAAACACATTACGGACCTGCTCGAGGCCTCAAATCATATCAAACAACACCAAAATTATGAATTACACCTCAATTCAAGCTTTATGAACTTTCCAACTTCTATTTCCGATGTTTAAACCTATCAAATCATGTCCGATTGACCTCAAATTTTGCAAGCAAGTCATATTTCACATTACGGACCTACTCCAACTTTTGGAATTCGATTCCGACCACGATATCAAAAAGTCAACCCCCGGTCAAACTCTCCAAAAACCTTCAACTCTCTATCTTTAGCCAAATGGCTTCAAAATGGTCTACAGACCTCCGAATTCACTTCCGATCGCGCTCCCAACTCCAGAATCACCATACGGAGCTACTCCCATTCTCGAAATCCCAAAGGATATCGATAACGATGAAATTCTATTTAAGACAAACTTAAGGAATTTCTTCAAAAGTGCTAACTTCCACAATAGGCACCAAAACGCTCCCGGGTTATCCAAAACCCGAACGGGGCATACGTCCAAGTCTGAAATCATCATACGAACCTGCTGGAACCTTCAGATCCCGATTCCGAGGTCGTTTACTCAAAATTCCAATCCTAGTTTATTCATTCAACTTTAAGCTTCTCAATGAGGATTCTCTTCCCAAATCCACTTCTAACTCCCCAAAATTAAATTTCGACCACACGTACAAGTCATTATACCTGAAATGAAGCTGTTCATGGCCTCTGACTTCTTAACGGAGAGCTAGTGCTCAAAATGACCGGTTGGGTTGTTACATGTAGTATCAGCACAACTGACCCCATGTGCTGGTAAGTGCCTAGCCTACCCTGGTGAAGTAGTGACGAGGCTAGAACCAGACACTCACATAAACCCGTGCGGTTTAAATATATATACAACAAGAAATGACAGGAAATAACACGTAAGATTTGGGAAGGGGAAGACATACTCTGGGGTAGCAAAAAAATATTCAACTCATCTTGTTGCATGCGTGCAACCCGATCCCATTTCATTTCATATCAGGTGTCACCCGCTCCCATTTCATTTTTAATACTTTGCACAATATGTTACCAGCATGGAAACCAATAACAAGTAATCAATATAATTTGTGGTAGGCGTACCACCCGCTCCCATTTCATTTTTAGCATAGTGTACAATATATTACCGGTAAAAGAAACCAATAATAAATAATCAAACAATATATTACCGACAAAGGAAACCAATAATAAATAATCAAACAATATATTACCAACAAAGGAAACCAATAATAAATAATCAAATAATATTTTACCGCCAAAGAAAACAATTAATAAATAATCAAACAATATATTACCGGCAAAGGAAACCAATAACAATTAATCACAATTTATTTCCAGCAAGGGAAACCATTACTCGGTGTCAAGGTTCAACAAATAAGTCTTTCATAGACTTAAATAAGAATACGAAATTTATCAATTTAAGACCCACGGTCATGCTCGACACCGACATATGGATACTCATCACCATGCCCATAAGTCGCACTCGACAAGTGGCAATTAATGAAATACGACTTAACTCCTATTCCCTCAAGCTAGGGCAGACCAAACACTTACCTCGCTTTGCTACCAATTCAAAATTTCTACAAGCCTTCGTCTCTCGAATTCGTCCGAAGCTTCAAATCTAGTTATAAACAATTTGATTCACTCAATAAAAATTATAGGAATTAATTCCATATGAAATTATACATTTTTCATTTAAAATCCAAAATTGTACTAAAATTCGCCCGTCGGGCCCACTTCTCCGAACCCGACAAAAATTACGGAATGTGAAACCTCATCCAACCACGAGTCTAACCATACAAAAATTACTCAATTTCGATAACATTTTGACCCTCAAATCCTCAAATTAAACCAAGAGGGTTTTTAAGATTTTCCCAACTAAAATCACTAATTAAATGCCAAAGTTAAGTTAAGAACTCTTACCCCGTTGTTTTCTCTAAAAATCTCCCGAAAATCACCTCTTTTCGAGCTCCAATTAGACAAAAATGGATTCGGGTTTACTGTTCACATTCTTAGATATAAACATTCTGTCCAGAATTCGGGTTACTGTTCACGCATTTTTTTCTGTTCATGGGTACTGTACACGGTACTGTTCATAGGGTACTGTACATGGTACTATACACAATACTATTCACAGGGTACTGTACACGGTACTGTTCACGGGGTAGTGTACACGGTATTGTTTCTGCAATATTTTATGCAATTTTACCAAGTCCGAAATCACTCCGAGACACCTCCGAAACACTCCCGAACCCTCGGGGCTCCTAACCAAACACATAAACTAACTCAAAAACATCCTACGAACTTAGCCGTGTGATCAAATCGCCAAAATAACATCAAAAACAATGAATTAAGCCTTAAAATCTATGATTTCTTCCAAATTTCATAAAACTTCAAATTTTTCATTTTAAGCCCGAAACACGTCAAACGACATCCGTTTTCAACCAAACTTTACAGGAAGCACTTAAATAACATATAAGACATGTACCAGGCGTCGAAACAAAAATACGAGCCTGATACCATCACTTTTCAATCAAATTTCATTTTCATTTTCCTTAAACATTTTTAGAAAATAATTTCACAGAAAAATTCATTTCTCGGGCCTGGAACCTCGGAATTCGATTCCGGGTATACGCCCAACTCCCATATTTTTCTACGGACCTTCCGAGACCGTCAAATCACGGGTCCGGGTCGATTTACCAAAAATATTGACCGAAGTCAAATTTACTCATTTTAATATCAAAATTTAACAAATTTTTACATAATTTCATATTTGAGCTTCCAGCCATGCGTACGGACCACGCACGTAAATCAAGGCAATTATAAATGAGGTTTTCAAGGCCTCGGAAGCTCGAAATGAATAAGAAAACAAATGATGACCCTTTGGGTCGTCACATTCTCCACATCTAAAATAACTGTTCGTCCTCAAACGGACATAAGAAGAAAGTACCTGAGTCAGGGAATAGATGGGGATATCGGCTCCGCATATCAGACTCGAACTCCCAGGTCGAAGCCTCATGAGGCTGACCTCTCCATTGAACACAAACACAGGGAAAACTCTTGGATCATAACTGACGAACTTGCCGATCTAAAATAGACACAGGCTCCTCCTCGTAAGACAAGTCTTTGTCCAACTGGACAGTACTAAAATCTAACACGTGGGCTGGATCGCAGTGATATTACCGGAGCATGGATACATGAAATCTGGATGTACGGCTGATAAGCTAGGCGGCAATGCAAGTTTATAAGCCACATCTCCAACTCGCTCAAGAATCTCAAATGGGCTAATAAACCTAGGGCTAAGTTTGTCCTTCTTTCCAAATCTCATCACGCCCTTCATAGGCGACACTCGGAGCAATACCCGCTCACCAACCATGAACGCTATATCTCGAACCTTACGATATGCATAGCTTTTTTGCCTGGACTGATCTGTATGAAGCCTATCCTGAATGATCTTGACCTTGTCCAAAGCCTGCTGAACCAAATCTGTACCCAACAGCCGAGCCTCTCCTGGCTCAAACCATCCAACCGGAGACCGACACCGTCTACCATACAAAGCTTCATAAGGAGCCATCTGGATACTCGATTGATAGCTGTTATTATAGGCAAACTCTGCTAAAGGCAGGAACTGATCCCACGAACCTCCAAAGTCAATAACACAGGCTCGGAGCATATCCTCCAATATCTGAATAGTCTGCTCGGACTGTCCATCCGTCTGAGAGTGACATGATGTGCTCAACTGCACCTGGGTGCCTAACTCTTGCTGAACTGCTTTCCATAAACATGAGGTAAACTGCGTACCTCGATATGAAATGATAGATACCAGAACACAGTGAAGACGAACAATTTCCCGGATATAAATTTCAGCTAACTTCTCGGATGAATAGGTGACTGCCACAGGAATGAAATGCGCCGATTTGGTCAACCTATCAACAATGACCCAAACTGAATCAAACTTCTTCTGAGTCAACGGAAGCCCAATAACGAAGTCCATGGTGATCCGCTCCCACTTCCACTCGGGAAGCTCAATTAGCTAAAATAAACCACCAGGCCTCTGATGCTCATACTTAACCTGTTCATAGTTCAAACACCATGCTATATATGATACAATGTCCTTTTTCATTCTACATCACCAATAATATTGTCGCAAATACTGATACATCTTCGATGTTCCTGGATGAATATAATACCGGGAACTGTGGGCCTCTTCTAGAATTAATTCTCGAAGCCCATCAACATTTGGCACACAAATTCGCCCTTGTAATCTCAAAACTCCATTAGCATCTAAGGTGACCTGGTTGGTACCTCCTCGCTGGACCGCGTCTTTAAGGACACATAAATGGGGATCATCAAACTGCCGACTGCGGATACGCTGAAGAACAATCGACCGTGCAAGCTAATACTCGACTAGGCTCAAAAATATCCAATCTCACAAATCGGTTAGCTAAGGCCTGAACATCCGAAGTAAGCGGCCTCTGACTGACCGGAATATAAGCAAGACTGCCCGTACTGGCCGACTTCCTGCTCAAAGCATCGACCACCACATTTGCTTTCCTCGGGTGATATTAAATGGTGATATCATAATTTTTCAACAATTCAAACCACCTCCTTTGACTCAAATTTAACTCTTTCTGCTTAAACAGGTACTGAAGACTCTTGTGATCAGTGAATACTTCACATGCCACGCCATACAGATAATCCCTCCACATCTTCAATTCGTGAACAATCGCTGCCAACTCCAGATCATGCACGGGATAGTTATTCTCATGAATCTTCAACTGCCTCGAAGCATAGGCAATGAGCTTGCCATCCTGCATTAACACTGCACCAAGCCCAATACGGGAAGCATCACAATAGACTGTATAAGGTCCCGAACATGTGGGAAAAACTAATACCGGTGTCGTAGTCAGAGTTGTCTTGAGCCTCTAAAAGCTCGCCTCACATCCATCTCACCATTCGAACTGGGCACCTTTTTGGGTCAATCTGGTCATCGGGGCTGCAATAGATGAAAATCCCTCCATGAACCGTCGATAATAACCTGTTAATCCCAAGAAACTCCAGATCTCTATAGCTGATGTTCGTATAGGCCAGTTCTTGACTGCCTCAATCTTTCTTGGATCAACCTAAATACTCTTTGTCGTTACAACATGACCCAGGAATGCAACTGAACTCAACCAGAGTTCACACTTTGAAAATTTGCATATAGTTGACTTTCTTTTAGAGCCTGAAGGGCCATCCTGAGATCAATATATCATCTTATTTGAAAATATTTGAAAATTTGCTCATGCTCCTCCTGACTGCGAGAGTATATCAATATATCATCTTATTTCAAACCTCCACTTTACTCACAATGAGAAATGGAGACCTCATAATTACTCACCCAAATTAATGAGTCACCTTTATCACCACCTGGGTGTCCGTATGATAGGCTACAACTAAACGTTTACAACACAAAAATGGCTAAATATGAACAGAACATATACAAGAATTGTCAAATAAGCCTAACAGGAATGACTCCCATTTAAAAAATAGTACAAGACTTTTATTTTCATAAAAGGGGAATTTTAGACACATTAACTTTTCACCACCAGGGCCTTGTCCTTACATAACATCCACCGCAGCTTGTAGCTCGGTTTAAAATATTTCATATTATATAATTATTTGAGGATATCACCCTCAACTCTGAATCACAAGTATTTGCACGTTGTACCAACTGAAAATTTTCATTTCCTTTCTTTCTTCTTTTCAATAATTCCGTCAAAGAAAATGACAACATATAGTGAACCTTCATACCGATAGGGCGTATAATTGACAATTTGAAATTAATTATCCTGAAATTACATCAAAACCCACTGTAGTAAGTAATAGAAAGTCACTCTTAGACTCATAGATATTATTAGTGACCAACACATAATGAGAGGGATAGTTATCTCCATATAATAGCCCAACGTGAGTATTTACATAAGTAGATTTGAGGATTACGAAGCTCACTCATGAGTGGAGCATATTAAGAGGACTCACCTAAATTTTTCAAAACCAAATCAAATTAAGGAAAAATATCCTTTTTATAACAATTAGAATTGTACATGTGATGACACCATCTGGTGTAGTGACCTCAGCCATACCATAGAAATTATAGAAACGACTGGGTCTCCACCTCTAGGAGTCTGACCTCCATCTCTAACATCCTGGCCCCTACCTCTGGCTGGTTAAGTAAGCCGAGTATTGACTACAATGGGGCATGTAGCTTGGGTGCTTTCATAAATTATATTTCTCCAACTACCACATTTAAAACAATTCCTTTGAGGCTCAGCTAACTTATTGAACCTGATGACACATTCGGACACTGTTTGGTGACCTGGCACAACCGTTCAGATCACATATACCACATATTGCAGAGAATCTAGGAGGTAAACTCCTTCAAAACATTTCTTAAAATAGAGCTGAGTAGGTGATGTTGCATTGGCCAGTCTGCCCTCTTCGTTGGCTTGCCGCAAACACCAGCGGCCAATTTCCTCTTTTGCTATGCTGGCTTAACACTGCTAAGCTACTATATTTATTCATATACTCTTCATTATTCTTTGGGGGAGATTCTTATCCCTATTTACGCACAACGATCACAAAGGTAACACTCCATACAAATAAATTTTGGCACAAACCACATAGTCGAGAAGGTCTTCTACCACTGTATTTCCTCCAAATCACCCCAAATCCACAACCATGAGTGCCACACTAAGTAGACCTTTTGTAAATTTAAAGTTGTTTCCCTAACTCTTTTGATATTAAAGTGTTGGATTAATAAGGAGGTAGACTTACCACAAGTTCCAACCTTACCCCCTGCAAAGTACCAAGCCTTAAATATGTATAAATTATTGGGGAACCTTTCCGTACCATATATATACATTCCAAGCCAAAACTGGCATAAGAAATGAACATACGATCCCTTCACTTATAGTGGAATTCCCCATTTGATGCTAATTCAAAGTCACAACATCCGATAATCCACAATATTTGTTCTTCGCTACTCAAATAAATCAACCAGACATCAAGGTCCATTGAACCACCACACGATTCATTAGGTGATCTCTTGATACATTTGCATCTTCCGTTGGAACCACAATTGGTCTGGTAAATACATTATCTTTCCACTGCCTCTATTTTCCATCCGAAGAACAGCAAAATCAACACTCTCGCTTTCGACTATTCTCACGTTCTGCAATACCTCATCGCAATGGTCAAGAAAATCTCGTAGGTCCTAAAAAGATGCACTGCTGAAGGTGGTAGCGAAGATTTTGGTGAAACCTATCCGACCTCCGTAAAACTTCTGAAGGCGTAGTTGATCTATCACCGGACCGTGCCACTGTTCGGCAGAAGAAGAGGTACGTGACTTCGCCATTCGTGGGAAGACAAGAGTAGAAATTCAATTAGCTTTGAGAAACAGAATTGCACGACAAGAAAGAACAAATGTGAAACTTTTCCTAACTCCGTAGCCTCTGGGAGATAAGTACAGCCGTCTCCGTACCGATCACTCAGACTCTACTAAGGTTGTTCGTGAGTTGTGAGACCTATGTAACCTAGAGCTCTGATACTAACTGTCACGACCCGGATTTCCTACCCTCGGAAGTGGTGATGCTGCATACTAATAGGAGCTAGGCAAGCCAACCTTTATCTATCTCTTTCGTCATCAAATTTCCTTCTTTTAACAATTTAACAATAATAATTAAATACAGCGGAATAAATAAATTTAGCGGAAGACTTAATAGATAATACTAGATGCAACACCGTAATGCAAACACAAACCTCTACCTAAGAACTGGTGTCACAATACTCACGAACTTCTAAGAATACTAAACACAACTGTTTGAAAGAAATATAAAATTGTTTGTCTCGAATACATGAGATAACAAACTAAAAATAAGGATAAAGGAGACGCCGGGCCTACGGACGCCTGCAAGGCTACCTCGGTGTCTCGCTGATCGAAATGCTAACACTTGAACTACTGCTGCTGCTGTCCAAAACCTGTATCTGTGCAAAAGAGCAGTGTAGTATCAGCACAACCGACCCCATGTGCTGGTAAGTACCTAGCCTACCCCGGCGAAGTAGTGACGAGGCTAGGACTATACACTCACATAAACCTATGCATTTTAAATATATATACAATGAGAAATGACAGGAAATAACATGTAATATTTGGCAAGGGGAAGACATACTCTAGGGTGGCAACAAAATATAATATCAGAAATAAATGAGTAATGGAATTAAAATAACTTTCAAGTTCAACTTATCTTGTTGCAGGCGTGCAACCCGATCCCATTTCATTTCATATCTTGTGGTAGGCGTACCACCCGCTCCTATTTTCAATTCATATCTTGTGGTAGGCGTACCACCCGCTCCCATTTTCAATTCATATTTTGTGGTAGGCGTACTAGCCGCTCCCATTTCATTTTTAATACTTTGCACAATATGTTACCGGCATGGAAACCAATAACAAGTAACCAATATAATTTGGGGTAGGCGTACCACCCGCTCCCATTTCAATTTATATCTTGTGTTAGGCGTACCACCCATCCCAATTCATTTTTTATCTTGTGGTAGGGGTACCACCCGCTCCCATTTCATTTTATATCTTGTGGTAGGCGTACCACCCGCTCCCATTTCATTTTTAGCATAGTGTACAATATATTACCGGCAAAGGAAACTAATAATAAATAATCAAACAATATATTACCGATAGAGGAAACCAATAATAAATAATCAAACAATATTTTACCGGCAAAGAAAACCAATAATAAATAATCAAACAATATATTACCAGCAAAGGAATCCAATAACAATTAATCACAATTTATTTCCGGCAAGGGAAACCAATACTCGGCGTCAAGGTTCAACAAATAAGTCTTTCATAGACTTAAATAAGAATATGAAATTTATCAATTTAAGACCCACGGTCATGCTCGACACCGACGTATAGATACTCGTCACCATGGCCATACGTCGCACTCGACAAGTAGCAATTAATCAAATACGACTTAACTCCTATTCCCTCAAGCTAGGGTAGACCAAACACTTACCTTGCTTTGCTACCAATTCAAAATTTCTACAAGCCTTCGCCTCTCGAATTCGTCCGAAGCTTCAAATCTAGTTATAAACAATTCGATTCAGTCAATAAAAATTATAGGAATTAAT